>PVHT020000166.1:2333416-2363651 GCA_004024745.2 Catagonus wagneri | reverse complement strand
CCCCCCCCCCCAACTCTAGCATCATTGTTTTTTAAAGCCCTCCCAGGGTTTCTCTGGGTCCCCAGGATTGAGAACTGCTGATCTAGATGGCTGAAGACACTTCTGGCGAGGTAACATTGGAGCGAGGGACTGCTGGAGTTTGAAGGCTGTTCATTCTAAGTGCAGCTGACGGCTTTGCCAGGTGGAGGTTTCTCTTTTCTGACAGGGAGGGTTGGAGGCCACCCTCGGGAGGGGCTCCCAGGTGAGCTGCACCTCCTGAGAAAAACTCGGCCAGACTGCAAGCCTGCCCACCTCAACCTGCTCCTCCAGGCATCAGGCATCCACTGAGAGATGTGGTTTCCTTGGGAACCTGTGGCCCCACCTCTCGCCTCTGCTCAGCTAGCGCTCCTGGGCAGGAGCTGGGGGAGGAGATGGTGGGTTCTTGGAGCTGTGACTTTCAGGTCAGGTCTCTCCTTTATCCACTGGGCTGCAGATGGGGGCGGGGGAGGGTGTGCTGCTTTCTGGACAGGCTGCCTCACACGATCCCTCTTCATGTCAGACCGCCAGGCCTCAAAGCTACAACCTTAAAAACCACACTGACAAGTGGCTCATACAATTCTAATACCAACCCTATGAGGCAGACTATACGGCCCAGCTGTGAGACTTTGGACGAGTTAATTAACCTCTGAGTCTCTGTTTCTTCATCTGTAAAATGGGGATAACAGCACCTCCCTCACAAGTTGTTTAGTAAATGAGTCACCAGGACAGAGGGACCCCCTTTGATGCTGACAAGTAGGCCACCTCAACAGTCAGACTGTGAAGTCATACTTAGGCCGGGTGGAAGGATGTGTCGTTAGGAGTGTAGCCAAGAAGGGCCTGTCTGAGGCAGTGCCGGATCGGGGCAGGTCCACGCAGCAGGGGGCGGCTCCTGGAGTGGCAGTGGAGGCCAGCTACTGGCCCCTGCTGCTGCGCGGGGAAGATGGAGTTGAACCTGCTCGCTTGTTCTCCCCAGATAAGTCGCCACCTCCACAGATGCGGTGTCAGTCAAGGGGTGAAAAGTGTCCAAAAATGTCCCCCTGGGCTGGTTTCCTCTATCCAGAGACACCTCGTGAGTGGAGAGGAAGCATTCCACGCCCCCTCCCCCACCATTTTACACGTTCAACCCTGAAATTTCAGAATGAAAAGTGCTTTTGGGATTATCTAGCCCAGCCTGCTCATTTCCACTAGAGGAAGCACACTCAGTGCGGCACAATGACTCGGTGCAAGAGCAGGGCCAGAGCAGACCAGGGCCTCCTGGCTCTCGGGCCTGTGTCTGTGTCAAGTCCGGGGTGGAGCTGGCAGGGCTGTTCCCAGGTCGCTGCTCCAGGAGCAAGGATTTCTCCAACCAGTGCCCCGCCCCTGCGAGCCTTGCACGCAGGCCGGTTCCACCGCCCAGCCTCCCACTCCTTTCCTCTGCTTAAACGTCTCGTGGGTAAATGAGATGAGCCTCATCCAGGCAGCATCTGCTCCGTTCAGTTGTAACATATATCATGATTCATCACTATTTAGCCTTTAATATGCCTCTATTAAGCAAATGCCTATCCTTTAACATGTCCTTGCGTTTAATGCCTAACTGGAAGCGAACAGAAAAAAACAGCCCAGTCCTCTAGCCTCCTCGCAGATCTGACGTCTTCCCATCCCTTCCACAGCCTGGGGGTTTGCCTCTGGCAACCCGTCCAGGACAGTGCCACTCCCAGTTTGACTCAGCTCACAGCAGCGCTGCCACCTGCCTCCTTCTGGCCACGTGGGAGTCTTTCTAATCATCAAATATCAGAACTAGAAGGCTTCTTACAGATTAGCTGGTCCAGTGATTTTTAAGATTCTCATTTCCTTATAAAACAAATTCTTCTGGGGAATTTAAAAGGTGGAACTGCTTGGGATGAAGCAAGGGCTGCAGGGCCAGAGGCTCACCTACTGGGCTTTCTTTTTGCCCTGCTCCCTCCCCACTTCCAAGCTCCCTGAGAGCAAGGAGCCCATTTTACAGATGAGCAAAGTGCGTCCCAGAGAGTAAAGGCACACGGCTGGTGAGTGGACTTGGAAACCTAGATTCCAGAATTCCATCACAAGTTACTTATAAAAGTAAGACATACTTTGTGTCTCTGTTTGTTAAAATTCTGATATTTTTGGCATTAAAAGAGTGAATCAAATGAGCTTTTTCTTTACTAATGAGGTTAGTCTTTTAATGAGTTTGTCAAATATTTGGCAAGGATATGATCATAGCACGTGCTTCAAAGATTCATGATCTGAGCGTAGATACAAGTAAAATCAGCCTCTGGTGCTAATGAAAATCAGAGAGTGCCTGTAGAGTTAAGATCAAATTCCATTGCAAGTTATAGGCACGCCAAGTAATTGTGGCTTAAACAAGATAAAAGCGTGTTTCTCTTTCACATTAAGGTTTGGAGGTAGAAGTCCAGGGCTGGTGCGGTGGCTCTGTTCCATAGGGTTCTTTGCCATAGGGTATGGCCCTTGACTTCTTGCACCAGTATGGTGGCTGGAATTCTAGCCATATTTACCAGATAGCAGGATGGCGAAAAGAACAAAGAAGAAAGGGGACGCCAGCCACATTTTAATGGAATTCCCCAAACATTGCCAAAAAGAAACTTCTGTTTATATGCCATTGGCTCGAACTAGTCTTCCATCATCCCTAAATGTATTCCAGGCAGCGTGTGCCCAGCTGCATGTCAGGGGTTGTAATGTAAGAGAGGAAGGAGAGAACTGGGGGACTCTGTCACAGAGTGAGTCTCTTAGGGTTATTTCCCTGTCCCTGATTTGCAGAAACAAAGTTTGAGGGAACCCAACTGTATCAAGTGGGTAGGGGACACGGAGGTGGGGGAAGGACCCAAGAGAGAAAAGGGCTGGTGATGGCTGATGGAGGTAGACGCGGACCAAATGAAGTGTGAGTGGGTCAGTGATCTGGAAGTCTATGTCAAGTGCTCACCAAATTGTGTGCCCTGGGGGTTTACACATCCCATCCCCTGGCAGGGCTGTTCAGGCCAATCATTTATTGACTGAACGATAATAATGTGCAACGGAACATTATCTGACCCTAGATTCTGTCTTGGGAGTAGGAAATGTATGGCAAAAACTATTAAGCAAACAAAACAAAACAGGAAAATTTATGGGAACATTTATACTGAATAATCAAGGCATGCCAAAGACCAAAAATAGAATGCACCAAAGCGTGACAAAGCTGATACGGAAAAAAAAAAAAGAGCTAATGTAAGATGATGGTGTATAAAATACCATTATTTCGTGTGGGGACTAATGTGGGCAGCTGTGGACAGTCGGATTGCTTTAAATAATGAACAACGGTTATTGAATTATATGTGAATAATGACAGGATTTTTTTTTAATTTAAGGTCAGATTATAAAGCGCTTGGGTCTTATCTCTGTGTACAGTGTATGGAGCGTGGACAGTTTCCTAGCTGCTAGAGTTCATCTCGGTGTCTCAGATAGGAATGCATTTAATAGACTGCATCATTGCTGCTTTCTTTTGGGAAATTTCAATTTCACTGCAAGCAATTTACATAGAGAGTCGCAGCTTGAATTCATAGCTCGGGTCCTGGTTGCTTTGGAGATAGCTTCTCTGTTGGAAGGGCAATTATGATCTGCAGGAGAAGCCTGTCTACCATTAGTCTCCAGGTTTAGATGTTGACAGGTGGAGATGGAAGTGGGGGGCGGGGGTGATTAATAAAGGGCTTTGTGTTTCTCATCCACAGAAGGAAAGGGATTTAAGTGTCACGATTTCCTGGCCTCCAAAGGTATTTTTTTTTCTCCTGCACATTTCAAGCTTTTGACCAAAATGAGAAAATGAGTTCTTTTTGTAATTTGAATTTTGTTACGTTAAGACTATAGGGACAAATACATGGAATGGCTAAAAGCTGGCCCCTTGAAATTTCCAAGCCATGGAAAAGAAATCTAGTGAAACTTGTTTTGTCTTTAGTCCCTGGATGTGGATATTTCTTAAACAATGTAGTGATTTTTGCTATGATATTTGTTCTTCTTTGGCAAAGTGGAATTGTACTCTGGTTGTTGATGCTCGGTGCCATTGTACCCAAAGCCATCTCTGTGATGGTGTTCATGAAAGAGCTTTCTTTTCCCTTTAACAGCTAATATGGTGAAATTGTTGTATCCTCAAATTAGATCATGGTTCAGCCAAACAAATGTGTGTTTTATGAGTGACTTACTTTTTAAGAGGTCCAGATATAGCCCAGAGGCTTGTGCATTCAAATCGGAGGCCTGAGCCGAGAACTGCCAGCATTTTCATCTAATTGACTTCAGCATGGGGACCCCTGATTCCTTCTCCTTTAATCATCACCTTATATTCAGGGCTAAAAGGCTATAATTATTTGAAGTAGCTGAAATTTGAGTGACCCAGATAATTATCTCAGCAAGATGGGCTTAAAGTTTATTGACACAAATGCCAGTTTCATTAAAGATTTGGTACAAAAGGCAAGTCCGTGAGACAGCTGGTTGGCCTAGGTGCACTGACAATAAACAGCACCAGAGACCCAGGAATCCCCAAGGGACTTTGAAGTAATTACCATCATTTCCATAATACAGTTAGCAAAGGATTATGGGAGGCCAGAAAACCTTTATAATTCTCACACTTGGCTTTTCCCAAATGGGGGCTAAGCTGCTTAGAATTAGAGGACTTCTTCCCTCATTATTTCTCAATGTAGACCCCACAGCATCATGGTTCAGACTCCACCTAGGCATATTATTAGTCCAGAAAGTGGTTGATGAGTCCAAACAACTCAAAAGTGTACTCTTTCTTAGATTGGGGGAAGCCAAAGCTAACAGTATGACAGTAGTAACACTTCCACAAGTGTAAATTTTAAAATCCTACTTTATACATCTATTTCTTTTGTCCGTTTATTGGATGACTGAGGATAGCACAATACCTACCTGCTACAAAGTTTTAAAATGTTTTTTTTTAACTATTATCATCTGAATTAAACATACACAATTGAGCTCTCGATACCGTATTTTAGGGTTTATTATTTATCATTAAATGGTGAGATTTCTGCATGTAGTTTAACCGTAGATCACTTTAGGAATTAAATGTATTTTTCTACCACTTGTCAATTGCCACCTCCTTCTGTTGCTTAACATATAGTAGCCATGTTGTATTTCCCCCACTAGATTAGAAACTGGTAAGGCAGGTGCCGCTAGTAAAAATACTACCACAGACTAGTGGCTTAAACAGCACATTTATTTATTTATTTTTCTCTTTTAAAAAATTGAGGTATAGTTGATGTGCCACATTGTAGAAGTTTCAGGTATACAATACAGTGATTCGCAATTCTTAAAGATTAGATTTTATTATAAAATACTGGCTATAATCCCTGCATTGTACTATGTGTATCCTTGTAGCTTATTTATTTTTTTAAATAGTGGTTTGTATGTCTCAATCCCAGTCTTACTTTGCCCCTCCCCCTTCTCTCTCCCCTCTGGTAATCACTAGTTTGTTCTCTGCGTCTGTGAGTCTGTTTCTTTTTTGTTATATTCACTAATTTATTTTATTTTTTAGATTTCACATATAAGTGATATCATGCAGTGTTTGTCTTTCTCTGCTTTGTCTGACTTAGCATAATACTTTCTAAGTCCATCCATGCTGTTGCAAATGGCAGAATTTCATTCCTTTCTGTGGCTAAGTAGTATTCCATTGTATGTATGTATATATCTGTATATATCTATTTATATCTGTCTGTATCTGTATCTACATACCACATCTTCTTTATCCATTCATCTGTTAATGGACACTTAGGGTGCTTCCATATTTTAGCAATTATAAATAATGATGCTATGAACATTGGGCTGCATATAACTTTTCAAATTAGTGTTTTCAGTTTTTTTCTTATAAATACAAGTTGCTGGACCATATGGTAGTTCTATTTTTAGTTTTTTGAGACATCTCCATACTGTTTTCCATAATGGCTGCACCAGTTTATACTCCCAAACAGCACATATTTATTACCTCATAATGGGGTGAGGAATTTATTACCCCATTATTCCTGTGGGTCAGGAATCGAGGCATGAATAAATTGGGGCTCATGTGAGCAATATGTCATCGGAGCTGAGGCCTCATCTGAAAGCTTGAGTGGGAAAGGATCCACTTCCAAGTTCACAAATCTTATGTGTTTTTGTCTCCTCCAGCACCTGACACTATGCTTTACACATGCAAGTGGTACTTGTGAGGAACTGATGGGGATTTTGAATCCTTAAATAGAAATGTATGGATGGGTAGCTAAGAATGAAGCCACTATCCTGGGCTTGACCTCCTCTTTGAGGAAATAGGTGGGGATAGAGATAATAGATTTCAATCTGGGTATATCGATAACCCAGTTTGTGAGTATGCATCTGGACCCATCACACCTCTGGGTAGAAAAGGGTAAATAACAATGATAACAGCTTCTATTCATTGAGCATTTGTACTGTGCTAAGCAGATGAAAAAGCAGAGGCCTAGAGAGGTTAACTGTTACGTCCAAAGTTCATGAAGCTGGTCAATGGCGGAGCTAGGAAACCTTATTCTTTTAATGTCAAAGTGCGTGTTCCCATCCACTGTGCTTTCCTGCGTCTGAGTGATGGCCCTCTGGGTGGGGCACAGAGCAGTTTAACTCTGTGGGGAGTGAGGTATACTGCTTTTCTTTAACTTCAAGTTTCTTTTCTTCAGGAGAAGGGTTAAGAAGCGATTAAAAGCTCTCACAGCAAGGTACTGTTAAAATTGCTTTCCTTTTTATATAGGCCAATTTTAACAGCAAACAAGCCATAAATCAATGTCTAACCTCTAGCATAGTTGAGCAGCTAGGGTCGGGGAGAGGAGGCAGTGATGGTTCACAGTCAGCAGCAGTGTTTGTAGACAGGAGTAAGGCTAGCCTTCCGTGGTCGGCGGTCAGCAGAGCGTGGTACAGTGGAACAGAGCAGGAAGCCAGTTGCACACAAGCTGTGTCAGCTGTCGCCCTGGCTACTAGCCAGGGCAGAATTTTCTCCCCCAATTCAGTTATTGTGCCCTTGTGGTTTGGGGGCCTCAAGGTTCCAAATCATTAATGTAATATTGTATCGCTCTGGGCAGATTTCTGCCCAGTGTCCTCTGTGACAAATTGCAAAGACAAACCGGGAACACATTTATCAGTCAGAACAAGTCAGCCACCAGTCATCCAAACTAGCAAAAATAACTTAACAATTGATATTTTCATATATTATACCTAGGCATGCATAGACACATGCCCTTAAATACAGGCACTGAAGAAGAGATAGCCATTGTGTAGAGATTTATCAAAGGATGGAGCAAGGCCATAGGTTTCTCAAAAAAAATTTCAGACTCAGCATTTATACTGGGTGATGATGATACAGAGCCAGCATTTACTGTATATTCTCTGATGATGGCTTTTACTCTATGACTTGTTACCCTTACAAGCTAGGATATTGATGGTTTCTTGCAACTTCTTAAACAGTGCCAGGATGTGTCACTAGTGAATCCAGAAAGTACCTCATCCCAGATTTCCCACTCCTCCTGCCCTGCTGACAGACATAGCCATCTAAGTTCTCCTCAGCTGGTTTCCTGTGTACACCCAGCAGACCGAAGAGTCAGAAGTGAGGACGGAATGAGGTGCTTTTAGGAGAGAGGCTGAGAAGAGCAAAATGGTGACAGATGAAAAAGAAGGGAAACATGAGATAACCGCCTTTGCAATGGTTCTCAGATTTTGTAGCACATTAAAATCCTCTAAGGAGTTTCCAAAAAACTATAATATCCAGGCCATAACTCAGACCAATGAAATTAGAATCTCTGAGGTCACATTGTTCTTTAAACTCCCCAGCTCCCCTACACTGATGACCTAAAAGGAGATGGCACTTGCTATCTCTAGGTATAAAAACTGCATCGGGTATCTATTACTGTAAAAATATTACCATGCACTCAGTGGCTTAAGTAACACACATTGATCATCTCATGGTTTCTGTAGGTCAGGAATGCAGGCAAGACTTCATTGGGGTCTCTGTTTTAGGATCTCTCATGAGGCTCTAGTCAACATGTCAATCAGGGCTGAGGTCTCATCTGGAATCTTGAATGTGGAAGAATCCATTCCATGAAGCTCACATGGTTATTGGCAGGATTCAGTTCCTCATGGCCCAGGATCCCCTGGTGAATAGGAGAGCTGGAAGTACAAACAAGAAACTCAGTCTAGATTATTATCCTTTAATATTCTGTTTATTATGGAATATTAAAAAATCATGACATGATTGCATGGAATTATATGATGATTACCCTTGTACACCACCCAGCTTTATAAATGTTTTGTCATATTCTGGTAGTGTTTTCACTTCACTCTGTTTCTTTTCTGGAAACAGGTATGTGGAAAAAAAGGATGATCTTGTCATAGTAGGCAAAAGATAAGTTTGTCTTTACCTCTTTTCTTTTTGTGGTTATGATTTGTGGCATTCTGCACGTTAGCACAAGTAGCTAGAGAGACTGTGCCTGGGAGATTCACAGGAGAGGTGGGTGATTGTTCTTCCCCAACAACCTCAAAAGACGAGAAGGATGCCAGTAGGAAGACAAGTAGCCTTGGGTTTTGTCTGTGATGACATATTGAATGTAAACCCAAAGATTCACCTGGCTCCAGTGCTCACAGGTACCAAAAGCTACTGCCTACAGGTCATGGTGAGCAGAATTCACTAAACCAGCTCTCTTCATGTTTATGGTGTGTATCTCTACTTCCATCTTCTGATTTGGGCCATCATGACCACTGAAGTGTTATATTCCATATAAGCAATCAATCAAGGTCAAACCACGAAGATTACAGGACTGTTTGCAGAATTTAGGGGTCTGAGTTGTCCTTGCAAGGGTCAGCCAGTGTTAGGAAAGGGTGCTAAGTGAATTAGAGGGCCTTCAGTTTCCAGGCTCTGGCCAAGGTCAACAGACTTGAGGAACAAGTGAGGTTTCTGGGGAATCTCAACATTTCAGGAGAACTCGCCACAGCAAAGCCCAACAGGCTCTTGTAGATGTGTCCTCTTACTACTCAAATGTTGGCCTAATTTATTTTGGATATTTTTATCTCATAGATTAGCTGCATTTCTTTCCCACTTAGTTAAAAAAACTCACTTATGCCTAAAACTCTCATAAGGATGTTTAAAACAGTTTTACTGGTCCAGGATATGGTGCCTGGTAAGAACTAAAAATAAACCAGCAAGGTTCAAGTGAGGTTTCAGTGGCAGAATCGAAGGAGTTCGAGGGATTTCTAAACTTGGCCAAAGGCTTTCCTGGTTTTCTATTTCAAGTTCAGTTGCATGAGAATTTTTCAAAATCTGAAGATCGTTCCTTCCTTTTCCTTGTGTTGAAAGTAGAAGAATTCTGGCTTAACTTTGAAGCAGGTTGCAATTTATATTTTGGTCCTTCCATAATGTGGTAATGGTTGTATAATGAGGCAGTAAAGGGGTTGGCCATCAGAGTTAGAAAGCCTGGGTTCAAATCCCAGCTCTGTCTCTGACTATTTGTGAGACCTTGGTCAGGGGACTTCACCTCTCTCAGTCTCCTTGTTTGTAAAATCAAGGTTGATGTGAGGATTAAATAAGATAAGGTGTGCATTAAGCATAGGTTCTGGAGCACAGTAAGTGTTCAGGAAACGTAACTCTTACCTTACTCTTATAATGAACATAACCATCTCTTGACTTTCTGCAGTGGTCCTGGAAAGAAAGTGTTAGTATTCCAGATTTGTTAAGAGTTGGTGAGGAAATAAAGAGAAACACCTTCTGTGTCAGATTCTAACTATTGACTAATCTGTCCTCATATTTCTGGGCATATAGCTACCACATTTCCCAGCCTACCTTGAAGTCAGGTGATGCCATGTGACTAAACTTTAGCCAACTGAATGTGAACAGCAGTCAAAAGTCCTATTTCCAAGGCCTGGTCCATAGATATTTTCCATAAATACTACTTCATGCTCTTTCCCTTAGGATGGAGATGATTATGTTGACTTGACCTTCACTTGATGAAGATGTCAGAGCACCTGTCAGCCTGAGTCCCTGAATGACAATTGGGTGGTGGAGACAACCTAACTTCTCCTGAGAAGGTAAATCCGTTTTGGACTGAGGTAAATAAACTTTCTATTGTGTTGGAATCGTTCCGTATTTTGTTACTTGTTATAGCAGCTAGTTCCAAATGCCTAGTGCTATCTTCATCACCCCTGTCCTTAACTATCACTCCTTTCTTGCTTCCCATTTCTTATTTAAAATTCCTGGATCACATAAAAGAAAGTTAAAATGAAAAGGGTTTGGGGAGTTCCCAGGTGGCTCAGGGGTTAAGGAGCTGGCATTGTCACTGCTGGGGTGCAGGTTCAATCCCCGGTCCTGGAACTTTCACATGCTGCCAATGCAGCCAAAAAAAAAAAAGTGTTTTGAATGGCGAACTAACCAAAATCTACATCTGGGAGCTCCTATTGACTTTAATAGAGCACTTCTGCTTTTTTATTTTCTAAGACCCAGGAATCTTGAGAAATAACCTTCATTAAGACAGAATTTTGAAGGTGAATGTGGGAGGGCTGAGATTACCCAGCCTTTACTGTTCTTGACATCAAAGCCTTAACTGCAGCAAGCAGGATTTGACTAGCCATGTGTATAAATTTGAGCATACTCAAAAGGGTTCATGATAATAAGGAAAGGCATAGTTGAGAATGACTTTGAAATCATTAATGGAAATTAGATACAATTTGGTTTACACAGTTATTTTCAAGAACTCTAAAGAATATACAATGGATTTTCACGTCAATCTCTAATACCTTCTCACTACAGAACAGTCAGTCACCCTTAACAAATGAGGCTGAGGAAAGTCTCTGCTCTGGGACAATCTGCATCCTCTTCCACTGGTCCCAGTAGTGACTGGCCCCAGGTCACTGCCAGAACTTTCCTTCCTCCCTTCCTTTCTTTCCTTTCTTTCCTTCTTTCTCCACAAACTTTCTTTATATATTGAGTCTTACTAATAGCAGTTAAGCATTAATAAAAATGGCTGACTCTTAGTGAAAATGACTCACTTACCAGGGTGCTCTTGCTGCCAGTTCTCTGCATTAGTAATAAGAATGAAGTTCTAAGAATCCACTTTCGATGAGAATGTCGCTTCTTGCTTGGAATTAAAAAAAAAATTCCACCCTTAGACAGTACCCTGACACTTTCTCAACTATGTGTCACCTCATTAACCATCCCTCCAGCAACAGAGGCTCAAAAAGTTACATTCCAGAGCTTGTTTCTCATACTGAAGGGCTTGGCAGTAAGCGACACTCTTGGATTCTAGTCTAAGGCCTTATCACCAGAGGAGTCATTATATAAATAAAAGATGTGACAAAACCCCAGACTCCTTGGTTCCCCTAAATGCAGGAAGGCTTCCGTCTCGGAAAAATTCTGGCAATCTGAAAACAAGTATCAAAAGGGCTACTAAGGGGCTATTTGAGTTTGGGGGCAGTAACCGATCGAGTGAAACTAGAGGCTATGTAGCTTGTAAATGGTGTGTAGATGGATAGATAAAACTTTTGATTGTCAGTGGGTCAGCATGGTTAGTTTAAAAAAATCCAGTAGAACTAAAATCATAAATACAGCCTCCCAGAATATCCCACATTTGTAGTTATTAAAGATTAAATATTATTCAAAAGACATGAATTTGTATGAAAGAGAATTCCAAAGTCCCATAGCTTTCTAGTCCAAAAGCATTTTCTCCTGAAGAGAATTCCAAGATACACTGCGAAACAGAGAGGTTTTTAATTTTTAAATCCTTATTAGGAAAACTCACTCTGAAATTATGGCATAGCAACAATCACTTTGAATAGGTAATATTAATTGAAATCAAGCCTTAAATGAGAACTCCACTTAGGACAAATCCACTCCTTCTTGTCTTGGAGTTTTGGGCTGCTTGCAGCAGTTTCAGAGGCAGCATTTTCACTGAATTGCATGTGAAATTTTCCTTAAGAACTGTCCATGGAACAGGAAAAATGGTTAGTATCTGACATCTTCCTTAGGGAGGAAGAGAAAGGAATGTAGGTTGAACAATTAATGTGAAGTAGGTGCTTTACGAATATATTGCTTCCTCATTGATTTTTCTAAAAAAATCAAGATTGCTGTTTTTAGTCTCCATTTGGCAGAGAGAGTTAAGCAACTTGAATAAGGTCATTTAGCTATTATGGAAGACATTGTACTCCAGGGCAGGTCAACCAGGCTCCCAAACTCACATGTTCCCACTGTCTGAAGCCCCAGTATTTATCAGAGAATGTGTGCACACCGAGTTCTTGTCCAAGTATAGGCATACCTTGTTTCATTGTACTTCGCTTCATTGTGCTTTGCTGATACTGCACGTTTTACAAATTGAAGATCTGTGACAACCCTGTGTTGAGCAAATCCATCTGTGTCATTTTTCCCAACAGCATTTGCTCACTTTGTGTTTCTGTGTCACATTTTAGGTAATTCTTGCAATATTTCAAACCTTCTCATTATTATTATGTATGTTTGTTATGGTCATCAGTGATCTTTGATGTTACTGCTATGACTCTCTGAAGACTCAGATGATGATTAGTATTTTTTAAGCAATAAAATTTTTAAATTGAAGTATAATTGATTTTCAATATTGTGTTAGTTTTATGTGTACAGCATAGCAATTCAGTATTTTTGCAAATTATACCCCATTACAGGTTATTACAAGATAATGAGAACAATTCCCTGTGCTATATAGTATGTCCTTGTTATTTATCTATTTTATTTTGGTAGTTTGGGTTTGTTAATCCCAGCCCCCTAATTTGTCCCTCCCCACATTCCTCTCCCCTTTGGTATCTGTAAGTTTGTTTTCAATATCTATGAGTCTGTTCCTGTTTTGCATATATATTCATTTGTGTTGTTTTTTAGATTCCACATATAAGTGATATCATGCAATGTTTGTCTTCCTCTGTCTGATTTATTTCACTAAGCATAATATTCCCTAGGTATATCCATGTTACTACACATGGCAGAACTTCATTCTTTTCTTTTTTCTTTTTAAGGGTGCACACATGGTGGTGTATGGAGGTTCCCAGGCTAGGGATCAAATCGGAGCTACAGCTGCCAGCCTACACCACAGCCACAGCAATGTGGGATCCAAGCTGTGTCTGTCGCCTATACCACAGCTCAAGGCAACGCCAGATCCTTAACCAACTTGAGTTAAGAAGTGAGGCTTGGGATCAAACCTGCGTCCTCATGGATCCTAGTCAGGTTCATTAACTACTGAGCCACAGTGGGAACTCCAGGACTTCATTCTTTATTATGGCTGGGTGATATTCTATTTTATATCTATCTATATCTGTAGATACATCTTCTCAATCCATTCATCTGTCAGGGGACATTTAGGCTGCTTCCGTGACTTGAATGTTACAAATAGTGGTGCTATAAACATTGGGGTGCATTGTCTTTTTGAATTAGTGCCTTTGTTTTTTCTGGTTATATACTCAGGAGTGGAATTGCTGAATCATGTGGGAGTTCTATTTTTAGTTTTTTATGAAACTTCATACTGATTTCCACAGTGGCTGCACCAATTAACAGTCCCACTAAGTGTATGCTAGTGTTCTTTTCTCGACATCCTCTCTGACATTTCTTACTTATAGATTTTTTGATGATAGCCATTCTGACAGGTGTGAAGTAATACATCATTGTGGTTTTGATTTGCATGTCTCTAACCATTAGCAATCTTTTCATATGCTTGTTAGCCATCTGTATATCTTCTTTGGAGAAATATCTATTCAGGTCTTCTGCCCATTTTTTGACTGGATTGTTTGTTTTTTTTGATTTTGAGTTGTAACATTATCTGTTTTTTGGATATTAACCCCTTGTTGGTTGCATCATTTACAAATATTTTCTCTCAGTCTGGAGGTAGACTTTTTGTTTTGTCATGTTTTCCTTTTCTCTGCAAAAGATTTTACGTAATCAGGCCCCTTTTGCTTATGTTTGCTTTCATTTCTTTTGTTTTAGGAGACTGGTCCAAGAAAATATTGCTACAATTTATGTCAAAGAGTGTTTTACTTATGCTGTTTTCTAGGAGTTTTATGGTTTCTGTTAGGTTAGGTCTTTAAACCTCTTTGAGTTTATTTTTGTATGTAGTGTGAGGGAATGTTCTCTTTGTTTTACATGTGGCTGTCCAGTCCGCAGCACCACTTGTCGAAGAGACTCTTTTCTCTAGCAATAAACTATTTTTAAATTAAGGTAGTTACCTTTTTAAGACATAATGCAATTGCACATTTAGTAGACTACAATAGTGTGTAAAACATACCTTTTACATGCACCGGGAAACCAAAAAATTCATGTGTTCTTTTTATTGCAATACTCACTTTATTGTGGTAGTCTCAACTGAACCCACAATACCTCTGAGGTATGTTATAAATTGGCATAATTTAAGAAGACAAATAATGCAAGGATGACTATTCTAATATCGGCATGAAATTCTAGTTCTATCACTGAGCCCTAGAACTTTCTCCCTTAATACTTCAGTTAGAGTCTTATTTCTTCCAGTGTTCAGTACCCTTCTCACTTAGATTCCTTTGAAATTAGTAGGATTTCGATTCAGAGTAATGTGGCAGTACTGGGAATGGGTAGGCTCGGATTTTCCAATCCAGCTCAGCCATCAAAGCTTACTTTAGTCCCTTTTCTCTGGCCTCTAGTAAAATGACTGTCAAACTTTGGTTTACGTGAGAAACAGCTCATGAAACCATTTAAAAATGAATGCCTTGGTTTCTACCCTAGAGATCCAGAAAGTTCCAGGTGACACCAAGAATCTGCACTTTCCATAAACATCCCAGGTGATCAGGGAAATTTGAATTTGCCAGTGCTTTACTTTTCTTTATTACTCTCTTCTTTCTTTCTCTCTCTCTTTCTTTCTTTCTTTTTCTTTATTTCACACCCTCTTGGGGTTGGGGTTTCTTTGTAAGCCATGCTCTTTGGTTCTCTGTACCTTGAGAACTGCACTGATAGCATATAGTCTGGGCTTATGAGGGCTCCAGACTAAAGCCAGAAAAATAGAGATAAGATCTCACAGCCAGAGGTTCTAAGAGAGGAGCAGCTTTAGTCAGGAGGGATGGAAAAGGCTGCTAAATAAAATGTTAGTGGTATAGTAATATTCTGAAAACAGAATGGGCAAATAGTCAAAGACAAACTCGTAGGAGAGGCACAAACCTGGAGGAATAATGCCAGAAAGGTGAGATCCTGAAACAAGCTGAGGCTCATGGAAAGTGCTAAGGGCAAAAACTAGAGCTTTTAAGAAGTGGCATAGGGATCAAAAACAATGAAGAAATAAAGGCCAGGAGCCGATGATGTAATGTTGACAGATGACACGGCAAGCAGCTCTGTTCATTTCCTGTTTTTCTTCCCTCCTTCATTAGAAGGATCTTCCCAACTGAAAATTTGCAGAATAAACATGGCTCAGGGAAAATGTCATCCAGAGATAGGAGAAGGGGTGGGAAGGAAGGCCTAAGGGCGCAAAGTGAGTGTAACTTTCAAGACCAGTTGAGTTACATCACATAGCACCAAAAGCTGGCATTATAAGCCCGTTATTATTGGTTATCTTTAAAGCCTATAGAGAAAGAGGTGCCAAATGGCTGGAGGCAAGCAACTATCCTGGATTTTCCTAAAGTTTTTTTTTTTTCCTCCAGAAACCACAAATATTTGTCCCTTGCAAAATCCTAGGAGAGGTGACAAATCAGATCATCTGACAGAATTTAGAAAAGGAGCGATGATTTCCAGGGGTCAGTACAGTTCCTGCAGAAACATGTTGTGTCCATGTCTCTGCTTTGCCTTTTTTTTTTTTTTTTTAATAATGCTGCCCTGTAGATGGGGGGTGGTGGTGGAGTTGTAGACAAGGAGCGTCATCAGCTCCTGTATCCTGAACATTGGCTCAACAAGTTTCTTAAGGAAGGAAGGCCCCCCACCCCCACCCTTTGAAAGAGGCCTGTTCAGAAACCTGATGATTTAGAATAGCCTCTCGCTCAAGCAGATGGTTTCTCTTGCTTCCCAACCCTTTTTCACACGATTCATACATCAGTTCTTCTGTGTTCCATCAGACAAGTTGCCATGGTGACGAGACTTCAGATCCCAAGGCTGAGATCTGTCCTGTCTCCTTGGTTTGCACTGTCTCTCTAACTTCAGTGCTCTGTTTGACTCCACCTTCTCAAAAAGCACCGTCACTGCTTTTCCATGCCACCTTCTGATGTCCTAGCCATCCTTCATTGCTCAGTTCTCACCGTATAGCTCCCTGGATTCTTATTCCATGCTTCAGCAAGCAAGGTCAGCAAAGTTCCAAGCTGATCCTATATCAAAAACTGAAACTATGGCTCACTGAAGTTCCGTGTAGCACAGAAGGTAAAGGATCTGGCATTGTCACTGCTGTGGCTGGGGTATGATCCCTGGCCCAAGAACTTCCATACACCACAAGTGTGGCAAAAAAAACAAACAAATAGCCATGGCTCACAGGTACTGTGCTTAGAAGAATCCAGAGCTGCTTATTCAGCCATGTTCAGGACTGCTGTTTTATGAACAAGTCTCTTCAGCAGATAATTAAAAACCCAATGCTACCCTAGTTAATATTTTTTAACAACTGGCATGAAGACAGAAGGTTGGATTTTCAGATATGCTCACTGTGTAGACCTTGGATAGGAAGAAATCTATTGGAACTGAGTTTCAAAAATATAGAGAGCTATGGAGGTAACACTCAGTAGAGACGAATGTAAAGTCCAGTCCTTAGGTTAAAAACAATCAACTGCACCTACCTGGCACTGGTGACCATTGACCACGTTAATAGGGGTCAATGTGAAAAATCACCTTAAAGCTTTTGTTAACGATAAGCTCATTGTGGGTCATTAATGTGACATGGCTACAGGAAGCTAATGCCATCATCAGCTGTGTTAATAAAAGTATAGAGTCACTGTTGAGAGATGTTATGATCCTACTGGTTAAGGACTTGGGGAGAAATCCCAATGTCCCAATGATGACACAAACCGTAAGTAATTATGTCAGGATAGTTAAATCATAGAATGCGCTGAAGCTTGCAAAAACACTGGGTCTAGGTTATTTATACAGGCTGCTGGAATCAGCAATAGGGAAATGGTAAAAAAAAAAAAAAAGGGGGTGTGTGGATTTAATTCTGAGTATATATCTTTGGAGATGGCACTGGCAAGGAAATCCATCCAGGCTAGTGCTGTGTCTACAAATCATATCACAGAATTGTTCTTCAAAGGAACAGGGGCATTTAACCTGTGGGAGAGAAGAGCTGATACATGATAGTGCATCATCATATGTTTTCATTGGCCCTCATGCAAGAGGAGGATTGGTTTCATCCTCACAAGGGCAGGTGTGGAACCCAAGGGGAGAAGCTGCCATGGATTCAGGCTCTAAACGCAATGCCTCCGACCTGTGTTTGCACCCCAGATGCCTTGTGAGGTAGTGACATCTTGTCTCACTCCAGGGGCAGAGGGCAGAGTCCTCAGGCTACTGGCGAGAGTTTTTCCTTGCCTCCCCCCCCCCACCCCGCAGTGCTCTGTGCTTTGGAGGAAAGAGGTCCTGGAGTGTCCCACAGATTGCTCCAGGTATGTCCCCCACGGTGCTCCGTGTGGACATCAGGAGTGCTTCTGTGACCAGAGCCTGAAGGGTGGAGAGAGGCATGTGTGTAAAGGAGTCAGGCACCTCCCCAGGCTCAAGTACCCATTGAAGGCAAAGCTCAGCACAGTCCATTTTTAGCTTTTGGACCCCTGGTGCCTGGCTGTCTGGTGCTGAGGGACGTGTAGTTGGCTCTCCTCAGGCTCCATTCAGAGAAAGGCCCTGCTGGGAAGCCGTGTGACCCAGGATGCAAACAATTTCCTGGCAACAGTGTTTCCCCTGCTCTGCCAACGTCTGATGAGAAAGGGGTGTCGGGGAAGTGGGGAGAATAGGAGAGAAAACAGAGTCGGGGTAGCAGGACAGATGGAGCGAGGGAGGGTGGAGGGAGGAAAACGGGCTGGCCTCTGTGCTCTGCGGGCATCTGAGTGCCACCAATTTCTGAACTGATGAGAGTCTAAGGCAGAGAAGTAGCCCAATGAAAGGAAAAAAGAGGCTTTATTATACCATCCAGATCTCTCAACCCTCCCAGCTGGTGATGTTACCAGTGAGAGGACGGGGACCTCCGAGGAGGGGGATGCTGACCACCAGGACCTCTGTGAAGATTTAGAATTGGGCCCCGGAATATTTACCTTAATGCAGAGATTCTTAGTGGGGGTGGGGAGGGAGGGGGGCAAGATTGCCCCCTGGGGGACATTTGGCAGTGCTTGAAGACATTTTTAGTTGTCACAGCTGGCAGAGGGAGATATGACTGGCATCTGCTGGGTAGAGACCAGAGACGCTGCTGAAATTCCTATAATGCACAGGCTAGCACCCGGAACAAAGGATTGTCTAGCCCAAAATATCAATAGTACTAAGGCTGAAAAACCACACCTTAAAGGGATTTAACACCACAGGCCTCAGTGCCTAGTGGCTGGGGTCACCCAATGAAGTTGGTGAAGACAAAAGGACCGTAGAAATCACAGCCCTCCCGTCTTACGGCTGAAAGGTTTGAGAAGTGAAGGGGCTTGTCCAGGGACTCAGGTCTTGGATGGAAGTGGTTAAGGGCCTTGGAGTAAGGCAGGGCTGATTTTAAATTGTAGTTCAATGAGTTAACATTCATACAACTTGGGTGAGTTCCTTCACCTCGTGCAGTCTTAATTCTCTCGCTTGTTAAGTGGACGTCATGTAACTTGTCACAGAATAATGTTAAGGACAATGTGAGATAACGCATGTAACGTGCTTAATACGGCACATGGCATGTACTAAACGGCACTGCTAATTATGAGGTGCAGAGCTGGAGTTAAATCTTGGCTCCTATCCCCTAGTTCTGTTCTCTTTCCACTGTGTTATTTGAACGAGTCCTGAACCGGGGCTAGCCATCAATGTGGGAGGCTAGAAGCACAGTGGTTGTGAGCTTTGGCAGTTGGCCCAAGTGGTTCTGGATTCAGAGTGGAGTGGTGCCACTTTCAAGCTCTCTCTAAGCCTCAGTTTCCTCATCTGTAAAATGGGATAATGCTAAGACCTGATTTATAGGCTTATAGTCAGATTTAGAATGAAAACTTACATTAATCACTTTAGCCTGGAATCTAGAATATTGTAAGGAATTGTTATATATTAGTTATAGCGAATGTTTATGACAGGTTGTATTTCCCCAAAATTCTTGCCACAGTGCCTGTCATCCAGTGTGCTCTTATGTTGCAGCAGTGACTCTCCTCCCACTGAAAGGTGGAGTCTATCTTTTCATGTCTCTGGGTGGACATGTGGCTATGGGGGGGTGATACTTGGTGACTTTTGAGGCCAGGTCATGTGGAAGTGATCCAGTTTCTTGCTTCTGTTGAGATGCTCACAGCGAAACCAAGCGTCCATGCTGTGAGGAAGCCCAAGTTACCCAAAGCAGAAGCCCACCTGCGGAGGAACGACGGCACAGTCTCCCCAGCTGTGGGAAAGGACTGGACGGGAACCTCCAGTCCTAGTGAAGCTGCCCCAGCTGATGCTGGGCAGAAATGAGCTGGCTCCACAGAGCCATGTCCAAATTGCAGATTCATGAGCAAAATGAATGACTGCTGTCATTTAAACCAGTAAGCTTTGGGATGCCTTGTTATTTAGCAGTAGTAGCTGGAATGATATTATTTGTATTAACCTTCCCAAGGGCCTTTTCCTCCTGCCCATATCACCTCTTAAGCCTCAACATCAACATCAAGAAGAAAACCAGACACGGGAGAAAATGCTGCTGCTCCTCCCCATAGCTCCTGTGAGTCTCCAGGATGTCTGGAGAAGGTGATCAAATGCCACAGCCCGGTGCGAATGTGATATATGGAGAGAGAGGAAACAGAGTTTATCAGAGGACACAACTCGACAAATATCTTTTGGGAGCGTTTTAATTCCAAAGCCTGGGAGGCCTCTTGAAGCTTGTGCACGTGGTCCCCCGAAAGCCCACACTCCATTATTATTCTTTCCCCGCTTCTTTGGTGGTTTCTGCCATG
The DNA here is from genome assembly GCA_004024745.2 of Catagonus wagneri. Classification (NCBI taxonomy): domain Eukaryota; kingdom Metazoa; phylum Chordata; class Mammalia; order Artiodactyla; family Tayassuidae; genus Catagonus; species Catagonus wagneri. Next base: position 2,343,587 of record PVHT020000166.1, on the reverse strand, counting down.
GGTATAAAAGACAGGAATGGGATCTCTTGTCCATTGAGCTTATTTCATCCTCCATGCCTCTGATGGTTTCAAAGGCTGTGAGGTGAGGGTAGAGGACAGGGTCTGATGATGAACTGAGGAAGATTTTTGTCCTTTTGAGGAAAGCAAGTAATTTATTATGCCAATTATGGTGACCAGCTGAAGTTATTCAGACCCTCCTTCCTTTCACCCCAGTAGAAAGTTATCCAACAGGGCCACTCAGAGCCTCAGAACTAATAAACCCAAGATGTCTTCTTAAGGGGTGGGGGCCAAGGGAGAACTCTATGCTTCGTTCACCAAGACGGACTAGCTCTTTTTGTGTTTTACCAGCAGAATGGAAAATAATGAACTACGTGCCCCCCCCCCACTCCTTGGGAACTCCACAGATGAACTAGTGAAAGTTACTCTGTTTCTTTTGGGGCAGGTGTCCAAACCTGGGATCCTAGGTTAGGGGAGGGCAGACACTTACCTGCTGGCTTGGGAAAAACTGACAGTATGTCAATTGTCATGTGTCAGATATGTCCTGCATCAAATGAGAGAAGATTAGAGGCCTGAAAGTCTCACATGCTTTGGCCTCTTCATCCTCCACCTGTGTGTCTTCCCTTTCTTCGAAAGACCCACAGAAGAGCTCTGGGTTCCAAAAGAAGTGAGTGTAAGGTGGTGTTGATACCCCTCAGTATTCCTCAGTGACCCTGGCCTTGGAGCCCACTTTTGGAAATGGCCTGGGAGAAGATGTTTGAGTGTAGCTGAAGGATGCTTTTAGTCTTCAACAGAAATCAGTGATGGGCTTCTTCTTCTCGGTGCCTTTCCAGGCCTGGTGGATATTAAGACACAGCCTTACACCTTTCCCTCTGCAAAGTGGTATTTGGGCAGTTTGCCGTCAGGAAGCATTTAAAGTGGGAGCTGTTTTTCTGGGCTCCTCTTCTTAGTGCTTCCCATGCAAAGGAAAAAAAAGGGCAAGTTTCTTAATGACATTAACTTAATAGAGAGTGATTGCTAGCGTGTTGCTGGCTGTTACACACATAAGTCAAGAATCTAGCCCATTACAAGGCATCCCAGCAAGGCTGTTTACTGAAAGTGGAATAATTCAGTGTTTCAGAACTGAAGGTGGCTAAGTGGTTGCGAGCTGAATGAGGCAGTGTGGCAGTGTGATGAAAAGGAGTGGCCACTCCTTGACGCCACCGGAGGAGGAGGCTGGACCATGAGTCACTCCAGCGTGTGGACTTGTTGGCAGAGAAGGCACTCAGAGCGCCCCATGGCGTTTAGTGACTTTCCTGGGGGAGCGGGGTGGTGTCTGCCCTTCTTTGCTGGGTCACGATGACCTCATTCTTTTAGGCTTTTATACTGGGCTGTGAAAATAGCCTTTCACCTTCAGTGAATCACAGTGAAACCAGGCAAAGAGTTGAGAGAGCAGTGTGATTAATCTGACTCCTTAGGGACTTCCCAGTGAATCCAAGGGGCACATTTGTGAGGCTCCACCAGCAGCAATACCCTGTGATCCTGGGATAGAACCGGTGGCCAAGCACCCATGGAGGAAGGTAAAAGAGAAGCAGGACAAGGAGAGCTATCTTCACCCCATCGGCATGCAGCTCCCCACTGCCCCTAGTCAGATTCAGCTCAGCTGTGAAGTGGTCTGCGGACGCTCGGCTAAACCCCCTTCTTGGCTGGAGCCCCAGACCCTGGAAACCACAGGGAGGCTGGGCTTTCCCAGGGAGGAAGGGAGCTGGGGTTCCCGCAGGGCTGGAGGCTCCTTATCTGGCCCCTCCAGGGGCCTTGGGGCAGAGCCAAGGTGCCTTCGCCATGTGACTGGGGATGGCAGGGACTCAGGGGGCAGCGCGCTGGAAGGGGAGAAGGAGCTGGTGTCGCCTGTGTTGTTAAGAAAGAACAGAGGAGCCTGGGAGGAAACGCTAGTCCTGAGGGGACCAGAGGCCCGAGGTAGGTTGCCTAGCAACGCTGCCTTCCCGGCTGCTGGGGCCTCTCGTCGGCTCCTACCTCCTTGTTTTTCCCTTCAAAGCTGCCTTTTATATGCCTTTTAGCCAAATCTCCTCTGGTTAGAAATGCTCCTGAGGGTGTGGGATAAGGGTCAGGGGCCGCCAGGCCACATTTTGCTCTGGACCATGGGATGTTTTAGAGCGTTACGTGCTGGATTGGTCTTCTTGAGAGGAGGACAGTGATGATTTGGAACTCAGATTCTTGAGTCAGATCTGGGCTTAAATTTCAGAACAAATACTTATTAGATGTGTACTCTTGGGCAAGTTTCTTAACCTCTCAATACTTTAATTTTTCCATCTGTAAACCAAGGAGAAGAGTAGTGCCTGCCTCAGTTGAAGCAATATGAGGATTTATTGTGAGTAGATAGGTAGATAGGTGGATGGAAAGAAGGAAAAATAGATGGATAGAAAATAGATGGGGAGTTCCCGTTATGGCTCAGTGGTAACGAACCATGAGGATGCAGGTTCGATCCCTGGCCTCGCTCAGTGGTTTAAGGATCCAGCTTTGCCATGAGCTGTGGTATAGGTCACAGATGCAGCTTGGATCCTACGTTGCTGTGGCTGTGGCTGTGGCATAGGTTGGCAGCTGTAGCTCCAATTTGACCCCTAGCCTGCGAACTTTCATATGCCACAGAAGTGGCCCTAAAAAGCAAAAAGGAAAGGAAAGAAAAGAAAAGAAAAGGAGAAAGAAAGAAAGGAAGGAAAGAAAGAAAGAAAAGGAAAGAAAGAAGAAAGGAAAAAGAAAAGAAAGAAAATAGGTAGAGAAAGGTGGAAAAACAAAGTAATAGATTTTTTAAAGAAGAAGAAAAGATCGATGTGAGAAGGAAAGACACAAAGAAGGGAAGATAGATTGATGGATGGATAGACAGACAGGCAGACAGACAGACTTAGAATAGTTCCTGGCATAGAGTCTATGTGTGTGTCAGTTATTAATAGCCTCGAGGACACAAAAGCCCCAGACACAAAAGCCTGCTTGCCGGTGGGGCAGAGAAGCCGGGGCTGGAGGCCTAGAGCTCCAGTTTCACAGCAGTGTGTGGTGTTGGCAGATCTGGCTCCAGGGCTCTAATAAGGACTTGCTGTGGGATCTTGAGCAAATGGTAACTTTCTCTGCCCTCGGCCGTCTCATCTGCAGGCTCGGAAGACTGGACTGAAAGGGCTCGACTTTCTTTTCTCACTCTTCCTTGCCTTAGGACATGGGATGTGGGTTGAGCCATGAGCTTCCTCTGTCCCCATATTAATGGGGGGATTAGAAAATGCGCCAGTGGGAGGGGACTCCAGTTGAGCCCCAGAGGAAAGATTTGGGGGAGCTGTAGGGGAGCAATCACTCCCCATAGCCTCAGATTGACGCAGTGGTGAAGCCAGACCTGGTAAGGGCACAGGCCGCCCTGCTCACCACTGTATGTCCTTGTTTTTATTTCTGCTGGCTGCCCTAGGACTTATAATATGTATACCTCACTTTTCACATTCTGTTTCCATTTAATATTTGACCACTGCCAGTAGAATGTAGAAACCTTACAACCACATATGTTCCTTTTCCCTTTTAGTTATGTATATATGCCGTATATATTACTTCTGCATACATTAAGAGTCCCCTATCCACCCAACAATGTTATAATTTTGGCTTTCAGTAGACATACATATTTTTAAAATAGGAGAAAAGTAATTTATTATATTTACTCAGATTTTTACCTTTCCATGCTCTTCCTTCATTTCTGGAATTCTAATTTTCCTTCTCAGATCATTTCCCTTCTATCTGAAGAACTTCCTTTAACATTTATTTTTTTTTTTGGTAAGATTTTTATATTTTCTGTTCTAGTTGATTTACAATGTTCTGTCAATTTCTGCTGTATAGCAAAGTGACCCAGTCTCTCTCCCTCTCTCTCCCTCTCTCTCTCTCTCTCTCTCTCTCTCTCTCTCTCTCTCACACACACACACACACACACACACACACACACACATACACGTTCTTTTTCTCGCATTATCTTCCATCTTGTTCCATCACAGCTTTAACATTTATTTTAGCACAGTTCTGTTGGCAATGAAGCCTCTTAGTTTTCTTTCACTCGAGTGTCTTTATTTCACCTTCAAACCTGAAGGATATTTTCATGAGCTGTAGAATTCTAAATTGACAGCTTTTTTTTTTTCTGGCCTCCATGGTTTTGGTGAAAAATTCATAGTTAATCATATTTTTATTCTACTTGTAATGTGTCATTTTCTCTGGCTGCTGTCAAGATCTCTTTATTTCCTTTGGTTTTCACAGTTTGACTATGATGGTTTTATTTTAATTTATCCTGTTCACTGTTCCCTGAGCTCCTGTGCATCTGGAAATTTATGTCTTTTGCTGAATTGGGGAGTTTGTTGTAATTACTTTTTCAAATTTTGTTTTCTGTTCCAGTGTCTCCTCTCCTGATCACACACATTAGACCCTTTTATATTGTCCCACAGGTCCTGAGGCTCTGTTCACCTTTTCAACAGTTTCTGTATGTTCTTTAGATCGCATAACCTCTGTTTATCTATCCTCAAGTTAATAACACATTTTTTCCTGGCATCTCTACTTTTTTGAAGATGGACTCCAATTATTTCAACCTCTGTAGTGAATTTTTTATTTGGGGTAATGCATTCTTATTCTAAAATTCCATTTGGTTCTCTTGCTATGGTTTCTATTTCCTTGTTAAGAAATTCCCATTTGTTTCAAGAACATTCAGTTTTCCCTCACATAATGCTTTCAGGTCTCTAACAATTCCGACATCTGGGTTGTCTTGGGGTTGGCATCTGTTGATTGTCTCTTCCCTTTGAGAATGGGTCATACTTTCTTGGTTCTTGGTATGTGGGGCAATTTGAGATGATAAGGACAGTTTGAATATTAAGTCATGAAGCTCTGGGTCCTGTTAAAGTCCTCCAGAGAACATGGAGCTTTTTGTTTTAGCAGGCAGTCGTATCAATCAGCTTTACACGGCAAATTCTGTCTGATTTTCTGAGCATGGTGGTACCAGTACCCGTATGATTTTCAAAGCCTTTGCTATGCTTTTAGAAGCTTTCTCTTCATGTATATGAAGGAGTAGTCTGGGACCTGAGCAGTGATTTATATGGCTCACTTTTCAAAGCCTTTGCTGTGCTTCTGGGGGTATATTCTGTAAATGCATACCTGGCCATGAGCTCAGGATTTGTGCTAGCTCACACATAGAAATGTATACCCTTACCCAGCTTCCTTTTATTGTAACATCTTACATAACCATGGTACCTTAGTCAAAACTAAGAAATTGACATTGATACAATACTATTAACCAAATTCTAAACTTTATTGGAATTTCCTGTTTTTCTGTTAATGTCTTTTTTTCTGTTCCAGGATCCAATTCAAGGTAATCAGATTAATTACCAATTAATTAATTGTATTAATTGGTAATCCACTTTACATTTAGTCATCCTGTCTTTTTTTTTTTGGTCTTTTTGTCTTTTCAGGGCCACACCCGTGGCTTATGGAGGTTCCCAGGCTAGGGGTCTAATCAGAGCTGTAGCCGCTGGCCTACGCCACAGCCACAGCAATGTTGGATCTGAGCCTAATCTGTGACCTACACCACAGTTTAGGGCAACGCCAGATCCTTGACCCACTGAGCGAGGCCAGAGATGGAACGTGCAACCTCATGGTTCCTCATGGTTCATGGATTTGTTTCCGCTGCACCACGGTGGGAACTCCATCACGTCTTCTTAATCTCCACCAAATGGTGACAGTTCCTCAGTCTTTCTTTGACTTTCATGACCTTGACACTCTTGAAGAATAGTTAGAGTTTTTATAGAATGGCCCTCAATTTGGGTTTATCTGGTGTTCTCATTAGTAAGCTGAAGTTACAGAGTTTTGGGAAAAGATCACAGAGAAGTACTCTTCTCATCCCATGATATCAGCAGGCGCATGGTATCAGCATGATTTATCATTGGTCATGATAATCTTGATCCCTTCTTTAGGTGATATTTGCCAGATTTCTCTGCTGTGATGTTACTGTATTTCTCCTTCCACAAATGTTCATGAGTCTCTGCACCTAGCCCATACCCAAGGGGAGGGGAATTAAGCACCATTTCCTGAAGGGCAGAGTATCAAAGAATTTGTGATCATATGTTAGAACCACCACAGTAATTAATGAATTTGGGGAGCAACACTTTGAGGCTATATTTCCTCTTAAATTTTCTCTCACTCATTTTAGCATTTATCAATGTATCCTGCCTACAGGAGTTATTACCATGGTGTTCTAATGATGTCTCTTTTACTCATTCCTTGTACATTTATTCATTGGAATTCTTCTATCCCTCCTTTCTCTCTTTTTCTTCTTTCTTTCTTTCTTTTTCATCATCTCAGAATGGACTCACAGATATTGATTTTGTTCTTTAGGGTATAATTCAGTATTATCATTATTTACTGGCTCAAATCATTCTAGCTTTGGCTGTTGAGAGCTTTTTCAAGTTGGCACCTATATCCTTTTGACATGGCTCCTCCATCCTTTCTTTTCACTGCCACCCCCCCTTTAGAATCAGCCATTTTTCCAAGTAGCCTTGGGTTCTTTTGTAGAAGAATGGTATTTAGAAAGTAAGATCTGGGCATTACCCATGTGGCTACTGGGATGTCACTCTTTCTAGACTCTCTCAGCAGACAGAACTAAGAAATCCATGTGTGTCAACCAACCCACATGTGCTCATAGAGTTTGTTTCAGATCTCTCCTTTAAGAAACCTCCATGAGATGCCTCCATCCACCTTGTCCTGCTGCTGTCTGTGTACACAGTGCATGTTCTCTCCCATCCCACACTCTCTCAGAGAGCAGCGCTCATGCCTGAGGCAATTTAATATCCACTCTGGTGCCCAGCACAGGAGAGGAACCTGGTGCATATTCATTGGTTGCATAAATGAGTTGTGGGGATCACAGACTTTGTGATTTATCTTTTTTTTTTTTTTTCAAATGATAAGAGCCTTAAGTATTGGGTTGAAGCATGATATTTAAAGTTACAAATATAAAAAAGTTCTGCCATTTGAGGGGCGATCACACTCGTGCGGAACGACTCAGTCCTTTACAATGATGGAAGCTGGGAAATCTCCTACCTTGCTACTGAAACAACTGTTGTTTGGAGAACTCTGATTGGCTGCCTGGCAGGGGACAAGCTGTGCTTCCCTGTGCCATTCCCATTTTTAGCTCTCCCACAGATGCCCAAGGCTAGTGCTTTGTCTGCCTGACACCCCTCCCCACCCTCCCCAGGCCTGCTCCCCCTGCCTCGAGTCCCGATTAGTCACCCAAATGAGAACAAATATTTTGTACTTTCACCAGTCTGCTCCTTCTGTTCTTCGCAGGCCCACAGACTGTGGCCGTAGTTTCATAATGCGGAAAGTCTCTCTACCTGTCAGCTTGGTTTCCTGTTTGCAGGCCTAACAGGTTTTAGCTGCTGGTTTTCTCTAAGGCCTTTGGGTGAGACTCTAGACTCTGTTTCTGGTTGTGATGACCCCAATTCTTCTGGGCACCAGCACCCACTCCCGCCTTCTCCTGACCCTGACTAGATGTCAGGAGGGCGGGTGGTAAGTAAGCAAATGCTCAGCCTTAGAGGGACGGCAGCGGGGTACAGCTGGGACTACTGGTGCCCGGGCTGGCAGCTGGGAGAAGGTGGCACTCCTCCGCCACTCCTCCCGACTGTGGCTTTCCCCTCCTGCTGGACTATCTCCTGCTGCTAAGAGCCCAGCCCCCTAGGTTGGACACCAAAGCCTGCAGCCCAGAGTCAGTGCTGTTTGATCTGCCTGCACCTGGCTCCACACAGTCAGGCGGGCAGAGCCGCTCCTTGGGGTGGGGGTGGGCTGGCTCAGATTCACATGGGTTGCTAGGACCAATGGCTTGGTATTTGCTCTGGCTGTTTGCTGTAGGGATGCCTGTGAGAACGCAAAGAGGGGAAACTGAGAGTAAGAATGGGCCTGGGGAGACAGGGGCCAGATGCAGCTAGGAGACGGGAGGAGACATGAGCATCTTCCCAGGACCTGGGGGCCAGCAAGAGCGAGTCCCGCCGGGAGGATCAGCCATGACACGGCATCTTTGTTGCTTGTGTGCATGCTCTCTCTCTCTCTCTCTTCCACTCTGGGATCTGCCACACAGAGTGAGAGAGCAGCATCCTATTCATACCCTGAATGTCACCATCGGAAAAAGGAAAGGGTCCATCAGCAATCACCTGCCTCTCTGAGGAACACAACTGAAGGATCCCTGGATCTTGGGGAACAGCTGTCCGGCCGCTCCATCTGCACCCCAGCGAACCCCACGGGCTGTTTCTCTTAGGAGCTCTGCAAAGGACTGGCCCACATTTGCTTCTTGACACCCTGGTCTCCTCGTCCCCAGGGCCCTGCCCATCTGTTCCATCTGAGCTCCTGGGAAGCTAGCAGACACAGAGAGCCTGCCCCAGGGGCAGGGCCAGTGCTGTGTATGAGCACTTAACTCGCTTTAATGGCTTGAGCAGGTTTTCTTCTCCCTTCAGATAGGAGGCCATTCTGCAGTATTAATTTCCTTTGCATAAATTTCTCCCTGGGCCTGGCTCACTAGTCTTTGTCCTGAGAACACAGGCAGGCAGCATCAGACCTCCACCCGGACTTAGCAAACCCCTCAATGCCAGCAGGAGATGATTTTCTAAGGCAAATTAACTTGAAGAAATTTCCCTGATACAGAGGATCCCAGGAACCACTGGGAAAAGGCCTGATGGCCCTGGTGGCAGCCACGGTGGCCCTGGATTCCAGGAAAAGAGAAGAGAGCAATACCTCGGGGAGCATCTCTGAGTGAATGAACCTTCTAGCAGAGAAAAATATTTTCTAGCAAAAGCAAGCTCTAAAAATATTATCATCTTAAGTGGATAGACAGGCATGTATCTTTATTTTTTGTAAATAGCAGTCATTGAACCTAATTGAATTTTTTTCTTTCTTGAGAGGTTAATTATCACAGGCTGCTAACTCTGTGGAGTAGTCAGTGTCATTTGAGACATGTGGCACTGTTTACTCTTTACCTGGATCATCCTAGACTCTAAGTCTCTGAAATTCTCTTTTTCTTTTCTTTTCCCCCCCTACTTCTGTTGTCTTAATTGTTAGGCTCTGTCATCTGTTAGCGATACCAGTGCACCTGTTTCTTGGATCGCTCCTCCTAATTTGTAGCTTTTGGTCTGTTGTGAGCTAGCAAACTGGATTTATAAACTTGTCGTATTATGTTTGACGTAAAAATAATTAGATAAATCCTAAGGAACATACACACAACTATTGGAATTATTAAACAAGTTCAGCAAGTCGACATGTGAGGAAAATCAATTATATTTCTATATATGAGCAATGAATGATTGAAAAAGAAAGAGAACAGTCCTATTCACGATAACATTAAAAAGAATAAAATACCTAGGAATATAGTATTTAACAAAAGAAGTGTAAGATTATACACTGAAAATTATAAAATACTGCTGAGGGGAATTAGAGAAGATCTAACCTAACTAAATGGAGAGGCATTTCACGTTTATGAATTGGAAGACTGTAGTATAAAGATGGCACTTCTTTCCACAGTGACCTATAATTTCTATAAAAAATTTCAACATTTTCTTTTACAGAAAGTGGCAGGCTATTTCTAAAGTTTGTATGAAAAGGCAAAACCCAGAATAACCAAAACAATTTTGCAAAAAAAAAAAAAAAGAGAGAGAGAGCGAGAAAGACAGAAAATGAGCAAAGCTGGAGGACTTTCACTTCCTACTTTCAAACTTGCTATAAAGCTGCAATGATCAAGACAGTACAGCACTGGCATAAGGACTGGCATATATCAATGGAACAGAATCCAAAGTCCAGAAGTAAGCCTTTATACTTAAAGTTGATTGATTTTGACCAAGGTGCAAGGCATTTCATTGGAGAAAGAAGGTGTATTGATGATCACTAAAGACCTGAAAAGATGCTCAACATCACCAGTCATTAGGGAAATGCAAATTTAAGCCACAGTGAGGTACCAGTTCACAGCCACTAGAATGATTATAATAAAAGACAGATGATAAATGCTGGTAAAGATGCGGAAAAGTAGGAACCCTCTTATGTTGCTGTGAACATGTAAAATGGGACAGCCACTTTGGAAAATAGTTGGATAGTTTCTTTAAAAGTTAAACATAAGTTTATATGCTTATAACCATGTAGC
>PVHT020000166.1:2165496-2332416 GCA_004024745.2 Catagonus wagneri | reverse complement strand
CTGTCTTATTCGTGTCCCGATCGTCTTTTCTGCGGAGTAGTATTTCTCAGGGAATCCTGGTAGAAGAAAGGCATGAATCAAAGGTGAAGCTGCTAGTTTGGTTGCTAGACGTAACGCATTCTTTCTTCCTTGGCTCTTGGAGCATCGTGGATGGTCGGTGTTCCCTGTGCCAGACCCGTTCCAGCTCTCCTGACCGCCCTCCTCTGAACTGCTGGAGGGTTGGTGATTGTCCACAAATCCCTCTAGCGTGCTGTTGATCCCAGTGTGCTGGTCTGGAGGACCCTTGTCCTGCCCCCCTTGTGTTCCCCAGAAAGTCCGGCAAGACCTTCTCATGTCCTGTGCAGCTCCACTCATTTACTTTTAACCCTAAAGATGTTGAGGCAGAACCTGAGAGATGGAACTTCAGATGGTGCTTCCTGTGGAGGCTGATGGCTGAGAGGTACCCCAGCCAAGTAAGAGTGAGAGCCAAGTTAGGGCGTCTGCAAAGCTTGGCCCTTGCAGCTACAGGCTGGATGTTTCAGTCTCTGCAAACCAGACCGTTTCATTTCTTCCATTCTCTATTTATTACTTTTTCTTCCATCACTCATTCCTTCCATTTGGTAAAGACAATACATTTCCAAAATGTGGCAAAGGTTCTCACATCTGCAGAAATAAGATGCTGCCCTTTTTATAAATGGGAGGGAGGAAAGGCAAAACAGATTGTATTAAAATAGCTGAATTTTTAAAAAACCTTTGTCTTTTAATTCTTTCATGCTATAAGGCCATCTCCTCTAACCCTGTGTGTTTTACACATAAGGAGATTGAGATCCAGAGAGGGTTTAAAAACAAACAAACAAACAAACAAACAAACAAAAAAGCTCACCTAGAATGCCATAGCTTAAAGGAGGTCCAGGCAAGCTTCCAGCTCAGTTCCAACTCTGCAGAGGTCAGCCAGCTCCAACCAGCAACGCCAACACCTTGTACAAAGGGCAGGCAGGAAGGCAAAGTGGAATAACTTGATTTTTGCATCTGGGTAAAAATAATTCCCCCAATTTGCAGACACCTAGAAGATCACAGGCTTGAGGGTAAAAATAAAACTTGCTTTCTGACAGCTCGAATCTTGTCAGACTAATCTAATTTCTCCTGGCCTGGGAGTCCGGGCTTGGCTATTCAGAAGGAAACAGACTTGCTGAGCGGGGGTTTGACCTGACTGGGCTGGGCCAGTCCCCTGGGGGAGAGTCCTCTGTTGTCCTTGGCCCAGGTGTCTCTGGAGTTTGTTTCCAGGCTGGAGGGAACTTCTTAGCCTCTCCCATCCCCGGAAGGGGAGTCCTGCCCGTGGGGAATGCCACTGGGAAATGCAGTAAAGAGATCAAGAAGCGGAGTCAGAACGCAGGGTTTCCCTTGCTCTTTATCCCTTTTTATTTACTGCTGGGCATTTCCCACGTTGCTTCGGCTCTCTGCCCAAGCGGGTGGGGAATCACTCAATCCTCAAAGAGTCTCAGAACCTCAGAGCTGCTGTCTCCCTCGGTGACAGGGACAGGCTGGAGAGGGGTTTGCAACAAATGGCCTGTAGATGAGCTCTGAGTTGCAACAGTTAACCCTGCAGTTGGGTTCAGAGGGGAGGGAGTGTTCTGAGCTGCTTCTCGCTTCACCAAAGGCAGGGATTAAGAACTGGTGACATTTACTTTCTGTCACTTTTCACCTTATTTGGAGGCAAGTGGACAAGTTCTCCCCCTCATCTTTCCTTTAAAAAATGTGTGGGCTTGTGGGTCACATTGAGAGAGCAAGCTATCCTGATTTCTAAACAAAAAGATTGTCAACAAAGCATTTTCAGAGAGTACCTTGTTTCCCCTGTCGCTGAACAGCCCATTTCTTGGGCTGCAGACAGACACACTGAGCAGCAGACACAGTGCATGGTTGAGCTGAGTTTTTTGTTTGTTTGCTTTTTGTCTTTTTACCGCCACACCTACAGCATGCTAGGGTCGAATCAGAGCTACAGCTGCCGGCCTACACCACAGCCACAGCAAGGCCAGATCCAAGCACGTCTGTGACCTACACCACAGCTCATGGCAATGCCGGATCCTTAACCCACTGAGTGAGCAAGGGATCAGACCCAGATCCATGTCCTCATGGATACTAGTCTGGTTTGTTACCGCTAAACCATGATGGGAACTTCCACAGTCCGTGGTTCTGATCTGCTTTCCCGGAAGGGGAAAGGATCCTCCACTCCAAGGTCAGGCACCTCAGGGCCATGTACTGCCTGTTCCCTAGGCGCCCGTCATGCATAGACCCAGCATCCTGTATGTGCTTTATAAATGTTTGTTGCGCCGCGTGGAGCAGAGGCAAGACCACCCCGCAAAGTGAAAGCTGAGAAATGCAGCCATAGCTCTTTGAAGGGTTATTGCTGCTAAAGCGGGAGTGGGGTGGGGGGCGAGGGGCATCTTTTCCTGTTTCCTTCCCATTCCCTTCCATTCACCCCTCTGTCCTCTTAGCTAAATTTGGACCCTCAAAATGACACTCTCTTGTCTGCTCTTTTCTCCAATTTCACGGTCTCATCACTTTAAACCTCATTATTAACAACAATGTCCTTGCTGGCCTTCCTGCCAAGGCTGGCCTCTCTGCTATTTAGCCGATTCTCTAAAACATAGCTTCTATTTCAACATGTCACGTTGCCCAGCTTGTGCACTGGCCTGGCCGCCTGTGGCCATCACTGCGTCCAGACTCTTCTGCGTGACTTTCAGGAGCTTCCAAGGTCTGGCTCCAGGCCCACTGATCTGGGTCATTTTTACAGGTCCCAGCCCACGCCATGCTTCAGCCAAGCAGATCTGCTCCGTCCCTTGACCCTCTCGAGGCCAGGACTGCTCCCACCTTTGCTCCTGCTGTTCCTTTATCTGGACTCTGTTCTTGCCACTTAACTTACAAAACACTGTGATCTTTAGGCCCAAATGCTGCTCATAATGGAAACTCTGACCAATACTAGTGGTGGTGTAGTGGTGACTGCGGTGGAGACGGTGGTCCTGGTAGGAGCAATAACAAATCATTAAGCACTGTATTAGCCAGTGTGGTGTAGTGGTGAAGACTGCCACTAGCCAGTCTGGGTACAAATTCTGCTTCTGTCAGAACTAGCTGCTACTAGCTGCTGACCTTGGGCAAGTTACTTATATCTTAGCGACTTAGTCTCCTGCTTGCTTGCTTGCTTTCTGCCCACACCTATGGCATGTGGACGTTCCCAGGCCAGGGATTGAATCTGAGCCACAGCTTCAGCAGCACCAGATACTTTAACCCATTGCTTGGGGCCGGGGATCGAACCCGTGCCTGTGTAGTGACCCAAGCTGCTGCAGTTGGATTCTTAACCCACTGTGCCATAGCAGGAACTCAGTCTCCGCTTTTCTGTTGTAGTATCTACCTCAAAGGATTACTTTAGGTCACAGTACTTGGCAGAAAATAAGCACTAAAAGAATGTTACCACAATATGGTAATTTATGTGTATTATCTATAGTCTTTAAAACAGTCTGGAAAGGTAGGTATTCTTATTCCCATTTTACAGATTAGGCAAATGAGGCTGGAGAGATTAAGTAACTGTCCAAGGTCATCCGGCTAATATGCTGCAGGACTGCGCCTCCTGACCCCTGCCATCCTTTCCTTTCGATAGCACTTGGGGCTGTTTACATACAGTTTGATGTCTGAATGCCCTGCACTTCTTCCCTGTATGCAGGTTGCTTTATCTACAGCGTTTAAGCCACTTGGGGCAGGATTATTTCTTAAACGTTGTGTAGTTGCACAGTGTTTGGTGGGAAAGTAAAAATGACACAGAGTACGTCTGTGAAAAAAGAACACAAATGATTAACTATAGGCAGAGGGCTGTGAACAGCAGAATTCTCCCCACTGGAAGGGCCTCCCAGTCCCTAGGGAGCTGTCCAGCAATCAGTGAGGACGCCCGACCAGGGGGCGGGTTCCGTCAGGTCCTCTGAGACACAGCCGCATGGGCAGGGTCGGCGAAAACTTCTTCAGCATCTGTCGAGTTTGGGCATTGGTTGGTCACGTATGGCATCTGGATATCAAGGGGTTGGGAACCAAAATATCTGCTGTGAACAATAAAGATGTGGGAAGAATTTAAAAAAACAAAGACTCCCAGGCTCTGGGGTAGACTCCTGTGCCCCAGCCGCCTGTGGACACAGCCTTGCCCTCCCACAATTAGGAAGCCAAGCAAATCTGGGCAGCGGTCAGGGTCAGAGAGAGGCTTCATGTTCACATGAGGCACGCCCGTCCCTGTGATGGGGGCCCATTTGTGACAGTCTTGCCATTTGGCCATCTGGACTCACACCTTTACAGGGACAGGAAGCACACTTCCCCAGAGCTCAAGTCATTTAAAAGTGCTCCTCATATAGAATCGAAATCTTCCAGGCCCTGTCCTGCTCTGCCCCGCCAGGGGGCCACAGACTGATCCCTTGTCCTCCTGCCTCCCCCAGGGACAGATCCCTTGTCCACATGCCACCCCATAAGTGTGCATTCTTTCTTCTCCCCCCCCCCCCAGCCTTTTCTGCATCTGCATTTCTTATGCTTCCTCTTAATTCTGCAATACAAAGCCCTTTGCAAATAAGCCTCAGGGTGACTTTCCTCCCATTTTAAAGACAAATTTAAATCATTTCCTCGCAAGTATGTCAGCTTTAGGAACTAGAGTTTCCATATTACCGCTGACTCAATTGCTATGTCTCTGCCATCATTTCACTGCAAAACGCTTCTGGTCTAAACAGACCCACAGGCAGTGGGAAGCACAAAGGGCATTTTCTGTCTGAGGTGTTTTGTCCCCGCCCAGCCAGCGCCTGCCTGCCTGTGTGCACTAGGCAGTGGCTGAATGGCCCTGCAGTCGAATTCATACATGGCTCTCATCCTCTCTTATCAAGGCTGCTTGATGGAGGGAGTGGAATCAAACATAGGAAGCACCCAATTAATATACTCCTGCTTGAAGGGTGTTAATTAGAGATATCTATATTGCAGTGTGTCCTCCAATCTGTTTGCTCAAGTCCATTAATAATCCCTCACAGTGGTGACTTAAAAATTAACCCTTCATCAAGGTTCCCTGATTTGCTGTGAGTCTAGGGAATCATTTTAGGAGGGAGACTGACATTGTAATTAGAGGTTCCGAAGCTCCTGAGTGGGCCCTGCCCACAAAAGTGGGCCAGGTGGGAGGGGCGTTAGCTTGAGGACCAGCTCTACAGGAAGAGACAAGTCAGTTGTTATGGAGGCACTTGAATGAGAAAGAGCTCGAGCAGTTCCCCTTGTGGCTGAGAAGGTTAAGGACCTGACGTTGTATCCATGAGAATGTGGGTTCAATCCCTGGCCTCGCTAGGTGATTTAAGGATCCAGCGTTGCTGCAAGCTGCAGTGTAGGTCACAGATGTGTTAAGATCTGGTGTTGCTGTGCCTGTGGCGTAGGCTGACAGCTGCAACTCTGATTTGACCCCCTAGCCTGGGAATTTCCATATGCTGAACATGCAGTCATTAAAAAAGGAGAGAGAGAGACAGAGTGAAGACCAAAGCCAAGGAGATGTGGTAGACTTGCTGGTACCTGGGCGGAGAAGTAGCCAAGGAACTGGGGTGGGGATGGGGGTGAGTAGGGGCAGAGCTGTGGGGCTGCCCAGCCCAGGAAAGAGATCCTTGAACACCAGGGCTGAGGAAGGGCATTTCTTCATGCTGAGCTTGGAGCATCTTACCTAAGCAGGTCACTTCATGAAGGAGTTGCATAGACTCTTCAGAGAATGTCAGCATTGGGAGTTCCTGTCATGGCTTACCAGTCATGAACCTGACTAGTATCCATGAGGATGCGGGTTTAATCCTTGTGCTTACTCAGTGAGTTAAGGATCCGGTGTTGCTGTGAGCTGTGGTGTAGGCCACAGACACAGTTCAGATCCTGAGCTGCTGTGGCTGTGGCATAGGCCAGTGGCTACAGATCCAATTCAACCCCTAGCCTGGGAATTTCCAAATGTCACAGGTGCAGCCATAAAAAGAGCCCCCCCCCCAAGAATGTCAGCGTTGGATATGACCTTGAGGAGCACAATCTCAGCCGCCTCCGTTTGTAGACAAGGCCTCAGAAGCCCAGAAAGGCTAAGCGATTTACCCAAAGGCACGTGGCGGTTAAGTCTGGTAGCTGGACAAGAAGGCGGGATTTCTGATTCAACAGCGGCGGGGGGGGATCCTCCCCACTGCATGTGCTATTCCACTGTTATTTCGTTGTCTATTCAGGAAATGTTTTAGGTCATCCACTCATTCGATAAACATCTACTGTGTATCAGGCACTGTGCTGGGTGCTGGGAATGACTACAGAGTTACCCTCTCTCTCCTCCTAAAATTTCAGGAAAGGCGACAAATACAATGTGAACCATGCCAGTGTCGGCTGTGGATGTTCTGTGAGCACAGAGAAGGGACCTGGGGTTAGCGAGAGCTTTGTGAAGGATGGTCAAAAAAATGTCATGCCCATCATATGCTAGCTTGAAATCAGACCCAACTATGCCAGGCCCTGGAAACAGACCAGTCTTTTTTTTTTTGTTTTGTCTTTTGAGGGCCACACCTGCGGCATATGGAGGTTCCTGGGCTAGCGGTCCAATCGGAGCTGTAGCCACCGGCCTACACCACAGCCACAGCAACATTGGATCCGGGCCGCGTCTGTGACCTCCACCACAGCTCACGGCAACGCCAGATCCTTAACCCACTGAGTGAGGCCAGGAATTGAACCTGCGTCCTCACGGTTACTAGTCAGATTCATTTCCACTGAGCCATGGCGGGAACTCCCAGACCAGTGTTTTAAGAAGGGTGAGTTAGGAGCTCAATACGCTTGTGGAACCCATGACAGATGGTCAGTGGGTTTGATACAGACAAACCTGTTTGCGAGCTCTGTGTCCGTCAGCTCCTACCTGCGTGACCTCAGGCAGTCACATCGGCAAGAGGAACAAAGACCAAATGAAGATGTTGGGAGAATGAAACGAGAGAATGTAACATAGGACCTAGCTCACCGTTAACAAGCATCACACACTGTGTTATGCTTGGCCCCTGAGAATTCCAGGACACACGATCCCAGCAGCTGACGTGGCTGGCTTTGGGAACCATTACTTTGCCCCAGACGTCAGCCGGCCCTTCATGGGCGGTAGTCAGAGGCCGCTGTCTCAATTTCCAGACTCAGAGAGCAGTAGCCTGCAGCTTCCCTGAGAATAGGCGGCTGTTGGGAGAACAGGTGCTTCCAGAAACTCCGATGCGCTTTCTCTCTCACTCTGGGCCTGCAGTGTTAATTAGGAAGGCTGCATGCATGAACGCTTTTCTTTTCTAATCTCTCAAAAAAAGCTCTTTTGATCCACACTGTGAGTGGATGAGCAAAGACGTGTTAAGAGTATGCCTCCTTTGACACCTGCCTCTGCACCCCTGAGACGGGCTTTCAAAGCGTTTTGTCCTCTGTTCCCGGCTCCCAGATGGCCTGGACCGCTGTTGCTTGCACTTGGAACAGCTTTCCTGCTTCCTGTTCCACCTGAGCCCCTGCCTACTGAGTCTGTGCAGAATCGGAAGGGCCAGGCCTCGCTGACTGTCCACGGCACCTGGGAGAGCGCGTGACTGGATCTGGCCGCCTTCACCTGCACGCCTGGCCGCTTGGGCTCATGTGCTGGGGCTGGGTGGTGTTTGCCTCCGATCCTGGGTGGTGCCCCTGAGAATGATCACAGGGGTACATGGGTGGGCTTTCTTTGGGAGAGGGGAGATAGGCAGGCGTGAGTGTGGCACCGCAGAATGTGAAGGACAGAGGCCGGGGCTGCTAAGTATGAGGACATGTAAAGGGATGTGGGGTCAGAATTCCAAACGTCCATCTTTTTTCCTCACCCCCATCAGTTGTCGCAGCCAGCTTTTTATGGCTGTGGGAATCAAGTGAGTACGCATGTGGCTGTCCCCTGATTTTCCCTCATGTCACCCCCAAAGCAGGATTTAGCCGTTTCTTTCATTCTTAAAAATGAAACTCATTCCAGGAGTTCCCTTCGTGGCGCAGCGGAAATGAATCTAAGAACCATGAGGTTGCGGGTTTGATCCCTGGCCTCGCTCAGTGGGTTAAGGATCCGACGTTGCCCTGAGCTATGGTGTAGGTTGCAGACGCGGCTCAGGTCCGGCGTTGCTGTGGCTGTGGTGTAGGCCGGTGGCTAAAGCTCCGATTCAACCCTAGCCTGGGAACCTCCATATGCCGCGGGTGCGGCCTGAAAAGACAAAAAAAAAAAAAACCAAAAAACTCATTCCAAAAGGCATTAGTGAAAACCGCAGACTTTATTAATGGTTTGTCGCGGGGTCTATATTGCATAGCACTGAGAATTTCATGAAACGGAGGGGGTGGGGAAGGGAGGAAGGGAGGGAGAGAAAAGGAAAGAAAGACGGAAGGAAGGACAGAGAGGGAGAGAAGGAGCCCTCAACAGAGTTTTGCTTTCCCCACGTCGTACTTGCCAGTGTTCGGCCGCTAGGAAGAGAGATGCTGTGCCGCTCTGTGCAGTCCTTCCCCACGAAGTCTCTGTCCACTGCTCCCAACTTCCCGGAGGACTTCTCTGTGTCCTCCTGTCTGATGCCAGCGCCTGGCTCAAGCCCTGTTCCCGTGGCATCTTCCCTGTCATCACCAGCTCAGCGAATGCGTGTGCCCGGAGCTGCTTCAAAAGCAGTAGGAATCCTAACTAACCCGCCTGTGTTCTTGTCAACACAATGAAACTTGCAAGAGTTCTAAACAGCGCAGAGGTGCGGAAAGTGGGGAGTGAACGCCGTCTCCCCCCCCGTCCCCGGACCCCAGACCTGCGCTTGGTTCTCCGGCCACCACCCCCTCTCCGGAATTTCTGTCAGGGAGACTTGCAAATGATTCAGGCCCCTCTTCTTCTCATGGCACATGAGCATTTTTTTTCCCTTGGACCCAAGAGGTATTATTGTTTATGATCGCCTCTGAAGTTTTGTTTTTGTTGTTGTTAGAAGTTTGGGCGAATGCTTTCATTGCATAGAGAAAAATCACCAAAAAGGACTCCAGACTTCCCTCCAAATAAACGGAGAGCAGAAATCTCACAAGGGTAATGGAACTAATCAGAGTGAATTAGCTTTTCTGGTACAAAACAGTCTTTCAAAATGTGCTGGAGGCCTTGAGCTGCACAGATTCTCGCTTGGGCTAGAAGACATGGCTTACCTCATCTATTCCCCCCGCCCCCGGCTCAGCTGCCAGGGCAGCTGTACCACTGCTGAGACCAGGTATGATTCTTGCTGGGAGCAGGTATTAACGAGATACGGCATCAAGGGAAAACCCTCATGTCGCCTTCCTGCTCAGCACAGCCCTAGCAAAGCTGGTGTTCCGCGCCAGCGCCTGGACCTGTTTCCCTCACATCTCCAGTGGAGGCTGTGTTCCATTACCAGACCCTCCCAGAGCTATGCGGGCAGTTTGGGCAGGGATTGAGAAATGGGGCTGAGTTCGACAGCGGCAGTAGTCCAACGCCTTCTCTCATTGGAATCTATCAGCACACAAAAGGCAACAGCTTTCAACCAAGAAAATCAAATATTTGAATTAGTCTATGGAAACTTTAGTTGAAACAGAAGGGATTGTAGACTGAAATTTTCAAGAATTATAAGCTGTTTTCCTTATGGAGATCTAGTTTTTGATTGGCACGGCAAAGCCAACGTGTATGACCCACCTATTTTAGGGGGTTACCTTGCAGTTTTATATATATGTCGTGTGTGTGTGTGTGTGTGTGTGTACACACACATATATAAAATATAATTATATATAATATGTACTTTATATAATTTATAAATAACATTATAATGATATGTGTCTTTATATAATCTATTGAGAGACATATGTAATATGCATATACTATGTAGAGTGTGTATACATACACACATATAATGTCAATAACACTTTGCTTTAAGATGATCCATCATCTCTGCAGCTTTCTATAGGTGCCTAAGAGCACATTTGTATCATGGGACAATAAATAGAAAAGTTGGCACACTAAGGACCGATCCCAGGTTGCAGTGGGTTGGAGAGGAGAGGACCAGAAGTGCTGATTTCATGAAGGATTAGCTAATGTCAGCTCAGCGGCACGTCCCCGCTTCCCTTTCTGCGTTCCTCTTGCCACAGCTGTGCAGGACCGCACGCCCAGTAAGATGAGACATTGGCTGACTGCTGCCTGGGCTTTGGTCCTGCCCACCTCTCCAAGTGTGGGCAAGCCTTCCTGCGGACCCGACTCTGCCATCTGAGCAGAGTGCCTCAGGCCAAGAAGGGGGACTCCTGATGGATTTGGTGCGGGGCAAGCCCTGGGGGTGGGAGGCCTTTGCGCTACTGCAAAGCAGGGTGGCTCTCCCCACGTGACTCCCTTTCTCTGGGGCTGCTTCTCCTCGTGGAGTTAATTATACCCGCCTGAATCTCGGGGAGGGTGAGTTAATTGCGAAATACTTTACAATTATCAGGAGCCCACGAGGTGCTTCACCACCGTAAAGCATTACCTCTAATTACTGTTCGTAATCATAAAGGCTCCATCGTGCCAAGGGATCCCATGGCAACCTTAACTCTTTTCCTTTCTCTCCCTCTCTTTCACACAGCGATAGGCTTTTTCATGACAGTATTAAATGCAGCTCATAAATCTGCTGTATTATTGGGCAAATATTTATTTTTATAAGTTTTGATAAGTAGGCAGTGCTGCGGTAATGCTTCCTCTTCTGAATGCTCTGGGGAGCCCAGTCCTCACTCTGGCAACACACACAGGGCACCCAGGACATCAGCCAGTGCATCTCACTTCATCCGCAGTCCTTACCGGAGAGACGTCATGAGGAAGGGTGGGAAATGTGGCTTTATTTTTTATGGTATGCCATTAAGAATAACCCAGGTTGGCTGAGAGTATCTTATAAGTAGCAAAAACATGCCCCTCAGCAAGCATTATGGGACAATATAAACCACTCCTCATTTGGTTTGCAGGGAGATGATGGGACATGCCCTAGAACGAAAGCACAAGTCTGTGAGGCTTGACACGTTAATCATGTGGGTTAAATGAACTGCTTGCTGAAGATAAAGGTCCAGTATAAAAGCAGCGTGACTTTTACACACATACGGCTTCAGGCATAGTAATGGCGGCATTGGTGGAAGGAAACCAACCTTGTTTACGTGGAATCATTTGAAGCTCAGCCGTGTGTCTAGGCTGGAGCGTCTGCAATATGAAATTTCCTAAAGGGGGTACTTTGGGATTGTCCAGAAAGCTGCTGCGGGGGAGGTCTCACGTGGATCCTCCACCCTCACCGTCTGGGTGGGCGGTGTACTGGTTGGGTTTGTAATTATTAATGGGGACCGGTGGTAGAACTTGGCTTTCTTCTCTTCTGCATATCTGGAGCCTAGACCCAATTTCCTCTGGGGCTTTCCTTCTTGAAGAAGAACAGATCTGACCACTGTGCTTGACTTGAATTTGGAGAGAATAGTGGATGTTTTCAGTAAAAGTCTTCAGGTCTGGGGTGATGGCCAGTGCCCTTGACTAGAGCCCACTGACTCTATTGGGTAGAGCTGTGCAGCTTGCAAAAGAAGGGGATATTTATTCAGACAGGCAGTAAAGCCAGACCTCAAGCCAAGGGGGGAAAAGCTAATAAAGATGAAGAAAGGACCATGGTGCTCTAGTGGTTGTCCATCCCCGAAGAGCTGGCCCTCTCTGACTGGGTCAAGGGAGTTGACTGGGTCAGTACACACGTGGTGGGTTCACTGTCTATGGTGAGGGACTGCAAAAGAAATAAAAATAAGATAGTGGACTCTGGAGTTCCTGTGGTGGCTCAGAGAGCTAAGAGCTCAACTAGTATCCATGAGGATGCGGGTTCGATCCCTGGCCTCTCCCAGTGGGTTAAGGATCTGGCGTTGCCGCAAGCTGCGGTGTAGGTTGCAGACAAGGCTCAGATCTGGTGTTGCCATGGCTGTGCTGTAGGCCAGTGACTGTGGCTCCAGTTCGACCCCTAGCCCGAGAACTTCCATATGCTGCAGGTACGTCCCTAAAAAGAAAAAAAAGAAAAGAAATAGATAGTGGACTCACTTTGCGGTAGTTCTCAGATTGGGTGTGATGAATGGGGCGGGGGGCTGGAGATCCATATGGGAAAAGACCTGAATGGGCTGCAAAGAGGCAGCTGCAATACAGAGCTGGTGAAGGGCAGAGCGTCATGGAGCTTCAGGTCAGCACCAGGGCCGAGCCTGGGCCTCAGAAAGTTTCCGCAGGAAATGCAGGATAGTGATCTTGGGGCTGCTCAGACCTGGCTGGACCCTGGGTCAGCCAGCTAATCAGCTGTGAGACCGTGGGGAAGTTATTTCACCTCACCTGGCTTCAATCTCCTTTTTTTCCAAACAAGGGACAATAATAGTTTTATACTGAGAAGTAATTGTGAATATCACATGAGGTATTGCATGTAACGTGTTTGCCGTATTGCTGAACACACAGTGAGTGCTCTGTAAATGTTAGTCAGTATCAGTGTTAACTGATAACCTCAAGAAGGTGGTGCGGGACCTAGGTGGGTCATGAGGACACAAATAGATGCGAGACACTTGAGATTTGACAGTAGGGCACTAGAGAAATGGTTATTATTTTAGCTAAGTGTTGAAAGCGCAGGTGTTTTTTTCAGCTTGGACCCAGACCGAGATGATCTGGTTTTATGTTCTGACTCAGCCCCATACTAGATGTGTTCAGCAAGTTCTTTACCTGTTTGCTCATTTGTAAATGGGGATGATTACGGTAAGACCCCTCACAACTGTTAGGAGAAACAAATGGGTTAATATCTAAAACTCCGAGAACATGTCTGACACATGGAAGGGCTACACAGTACCAGCTATTATCATTGATGTTTTGTTACATTGCTGCTTTGCATATTTACTTAACTTAGAGCTAAGTGTAAATCCGTGCAGGTTATGAATTATAAACCCAAAGTATCCAACCCAAGAGTGTCTGGTTAACAAAGTTAATCCATGAGCTGCCAAGGTCAGGTCCAAGTGCCCAAGGGACACTCATGGAAATAAAGGATATTGCTGAAAAGACCGATTCTTGGGTCCCACTGTGGCAGTGTGATGACAGCCGGCGTATCCACCACATTTGAATCATGTTTGAATGAAGTCTCAACTGCAAAATGAACACCAGAGAAGAGACACCAGTGTCCAGGACGCAATAAAAATTCAGACACACGTGATAAGAGTAGAGCCTAGCAGTCATATGTCAAAGAGTAGGATATGAATTTTCTTGGGTGGCTCTGCCTCATGCTGGCCCAGGGACCTCCCCATTTAATCACCTGTGGTGATTAAAAGGAACAACCATGAGGGCTCAGAAGGCAGTGCTTGGGTACTCGGCTAGTGAATTTTGAGTCATTAGTCAGTTAGCTTATACAGTTAAAAAGCCCTTGCCTCCGTTGCGTTTCATTGGGAATTATGATGCAAAGGTTCCCAGACCTGGGCAGGAGTGATAAGATCAGTGCTTTCTACAAATGAGGAGCCAGTATGAGCAGTCTGGCAAGCCCCAGCCTCCTCTTGCAAGTGGATCATGTATGAGCACAGTATCAAGCTGCTGGCAACCTGGAGGGAAAGCTGGAGAAAGCATTTGCTAGGACTTGCATAGGAAGAGTCACAGCGTGCATCTGTCCATTCACCCATCCGTTTATTCACCACATATTTATTGAACAGTTTCATGTACCAGGCCCTGAGTTACAGCAATGCACAAGGCCGAGTGGTCCCTGGGCTGGTGACAGGCTGTTACCATACAGTTGGCAGGCGTTATATGAGGGGAGTACAGACCACTTACAAAGGGGGAAAGTAGAGTCTGAGCTCCCTACAGTGGCTGAGAGGTCAAACTTCCTGTAGAGAGGGAGGCAGCCAATCCGCATTTGGTGTTGACCTCGAATAGAATCAGTAAGTTTTGGTGAGGTCTGATGGACTTTTTTAAACCACAGGGCTAGCCCCATGCTGTGCTTATATCCCACTTCAAAGCACAGTACTGGAGTTTCTGTCATGGCTCATCAGTAACAAACCTGACTAGGATCCATGAGGATGCAGGTTCGATCCTTGGCCTTGCTCAGTGGGTTAAGGATCTGGCATTGCCATGAGTTGTGGTGTAGGTCATAGAAGCAGCTTGGATCTGGCGTTGCTGTGGCTGTGGTGTAGGCTGGCAGCTGCAGCTTTGATTCGACCCCTAGCCTGGGAACTTCCATATGCCCCAGGTGCAGCCCTAAAAAGAAAGAAAAACAACAACAACAAACATAGAATAATTGTTAGGCTAACTCCAGCAAAAGTGTCACCTTCTTTATGTCATGGGTTCCCAGGTCTTGGGTGGCACAGTGCAGTGACAGCCAAAGGTGTCAACACAGGACAGGGCCTGGATCTGAGCCAAGGCTATAAAATCTGCTCCTCTCTGTGGATCTCTCCAAGGAACAGAATGAACTTCAGGGTAGTATAAGGACCCTTGACTTTTAAAAGCAAATTTCAATTGAATGCTTCTGAAGTGCCTCAAAGACATACACAAACGGGTCAAAACACGTAATAAAATCCACGATAAATAGATCTCCCCACTCCATCCCTCACCTCATGCCATGATGCTCTGTCCAATTATCATCTAGGGACCATGTGACGTTTACAAAAGAAGTTGCACCCAGCGCTTCTAGCAATGTTACGATGCTTGGCACGGCCGGTCCAAAGGGAGTAGGAGTCACATGTTTTGTATGCTCTTGACACCCACCTACCAAACTTTAGGGAGACCTGTCCCCTTAGGGGACAAGTGCTGTCCTGGCCTTTATCAACCACTATATTGAAAGAAGTTCTTGGTCTTTATGTTAAGTTCAAGTAGGCCAATACCATTTTCTCCACTTTATAAAGAGAACTCTGTAAGATCAGAATGTAAATCTCTGAGAAAATAAGAGAGTCACTCAGCTCTAAAGGAAAAATAGCACAGGAAGAATCAAGATTTGTAACTCACACAGATTAAATTACTCATTAACTGCTTGGCCTCAAGAACCATGTTATTGCTCCATATTTTAAGCATCTGTTAGATGAGATTAATTTTTAGAATGACAGGTAATGCCACTCACAAGGGGAAAATAACAATTTATTTATCATCCTAGATTACAAATTAAAGAGCATTTCATTGCAATTTAACCTGGTGAGTCAGAATCTTCACCCAGAGATCCGTTATCATCATCCTGGTGTGATGCTCATTAGCTGGGAGAAATGTGGAAGAGGCAGGGAGGATGGGGCGCGGAGAGGCCCCATGGGCTTTGTCAGGACCCATCTGCAGATCCACCCGCTGGGCAGCTGAGGAGCCTGCAACCCCCTGATAGCGTATTTAAGCAACAGCCTGTAAACGTGCAGCACTGTCCTCCGTGATTTTGGCTTCAATTTAAGTCATATTTATTTTCTGATTACAAAAATAAATTAAAATAGCTAGAAAAAAATTTTAAAGCACAAAGGAGAAAACGGTAACTTTCAAAATCCTGCCTCTAAAGACTCACACTGGTAACATCTCCCTTTGTGTTATACCTACAAGGTTTTGGAAGAGGGACAGTGCTTGATGAACACGAAAAGGCCTTGTGGTGAGAGCAGGTTGGTGTGTCTAGGAAGAAGCAAGGAGGCTGGTGTGGCCGGAGCAGAGTAAGGCAACAGCAGGGAGAATGTTAGAAGAGGTGGTCATACAACACAGGGAGCTATATCCAGTGTCTTGGGATACAACATGATGGAACATAGTATGAGAAAAAGAATGTGTGTGTGTATTTTATATAGAGGACTGGGTCACTATGCTGTACAGTAAAAATTGGCACATTGTAAATCAACTATACTTGAAAAGAAAAAGGGGTGGTCAGAGAAATACACGGGGGGCAGAAACTTACTGATTCTTGCAAGTCAGATCCAGGACTTGGGGTTTTACTCTGAGTGAGCTAGGGAGCCACTCACTGAATGGTATTCATCAAGAAAGTGACACGATATGACTCATCTTCTAAAAGGATCTGTCTTCTTGGGAGAGGGGAGGTGACCAGCACAAGGGTAGAAATAGGCAAGAGATGATGCTGGCTCACATGAGGATGTCAGTGTAGAAGCGTTTTTTTTTTAAAAAGGGTTAGATCCTGAATGCAACGCGAAGGCAGAACCTAAAGGGTTCCTGAAAAATCGCATGTAAAGGACAAGAGAGAGGAGTGGGGATGGTTCGTGTGTTTTTGTCCTGAGCCACAAGAAGGAGCTGCTGTTTACTGAGAAGTGGCAGACTGGGGAAAGGCAGATTAAAGTCAGGACAACAGGGCCTTAGCTTTGAACACATCACATTTGAGATGTCACTTGGACATCTGAGTGGAGGTGACAAGTGGACTGTTGGATTTATGCCTCTAGAGTTCAGGATGATGTCTGGGCTACAGAATTAAATTTTGGAGCTGTCAACATGGACCTGGCATTGAAGCCACTAGACTGGATGAGATCATGCTGGGAGTGAGTGTGCACAGAGGTGAGAAGAGACCCGAGGCTGACATCAGAGGAGTTCAGGAAGGAGCAGCCTGGGCAGGAGGAGAGGAACCAATAGGCTGGTGTCCAGAGGTCAGTGGGAGAAGGTCTTTCAAGAGGAAGGCGCTAATCAACCATCAAATCAAAACTGCTGATAAATTGAGTTAGATTTGCTGAGCAATGACCATTGGCTTTGGCAATGCCGAAGTCAACAGTGACCTTGACAAGAGCAGCTGCTGTGAAATATTGGAAGTGCAGTGGGTTCACGAAGGGATAGGGGGAGAGAAAGGGGGAAGAAGAGGTAGAGGCCAAACAGTAGCTCAGAGCAAACATTCGGCAATAATCTCAAGGCATTCATGTCTATGTAGTGGAATTAGGGAAATTCTGAGGATTCACTTGGGAAAGAGGAACTCACTGCTGTCTGTGGGCATCCGTGAGGATCACCTTGCCGGGTGTCTGCCAGATCGGGGTGGGGGGGTGATGATTTACCCAACTGAAAGTTTTAGGGAAATGCTTATGTCTCTAAAGATGGAATTAGTGATGTCCAGCAGAGAGCCCCTTTACTGTCCATTAGCTGTCATCAGATAAGCAGTACAAAAAACAGAATAATTTGATAAAAGCAGCTCACATTTTCCTGTTGGTTTTCGCTTTGCAAAAATGTCTTCACACATGTCACCTGATCCCAACACCGGCAGGGGGGGAGAGCCATTATTTCACAGGCGAGGAAACTGGGACTCCGTCAAGGTCATAAGTGGTGTGATTAGAGGAGCTGGGATTCAACACAAGTCTTTTGACTCCAGGTCCCAGCTCATTCTTCTTTATCATCCTGCTTCTTAAGAGGCAGACATTGTCTTTTTTTTTTTTTTTTTTTTTAATTTAAGCCTACTTGCAAGAGTGAAATAATTACCATGAGTCAGGCCTTCTTGAAGGTTTAGCACAAGCATATCACATAATCCTCAGAACAACTCTATCAGGCAGTCTCTATTATGATCCTCACTCTAGATGAGGAAAATGAGTCAGAGAGGCTAGGCAACTTGTCCCAAATCACACAGCTGGGAAGCTATGAATTAGGATTAAAACCCTGGCATGTTGACTTTAGAACCCATGTTCTTAACTACTACATTCTGCCATTTCTTCTACATACACAGCCCTTCCAGCAGAGAAAATATGAATTGACTTGACCACAGTCACATGGAATACTGATCCTAGTCCAGAACTCTGATAATTTTGGTCAACTAAAGGGAATTTTACTGAGCGTCTTCTGAGAGTGACACATAGTATTAGATACTTTGAACTTAGACACCAAATAAGTTGAGATGTGGTTTCTTCCTTTGAGGAGGTTATAGTGCCAGCAAATGGTTTGGCAATTCTACTGTGATTCAGGGCAATAAGGAGAAACACATGGTCCAGTAGATTATGTTATCATTCAGCAAGTATTCATTCTCCCCTGCACCTTCCCGCGACTCATAGGGAGAGTGTACTTGGCCATGTCACCTGCTTTGGACACGAAAATATTGGCAGATACAACGTGAACAGAGACTCTAATTGTGCTTGCTGGTTTTGGCTTGGACTCTTGCAGTTATTCCATCCACCATGAGAGGGGCACATTCTAGGAAGCTTCTTCTATATCTGTCCCTGAATCAGAGATACGGGGCGCAGACCTGACTCTGACCTACAGCCTAGGGCCATGCCTAGCTGACTCCATCTGAGTCTCTCCGAGCCCAACATAGCAACTCAGATCCATGAGAGAGACGTAAGTATTTGTTGTTTAAGTCACTGGGGTTGTTGGAGTTGCTCTGCAGCATGATTATAGAAATGGCTGGTGAATTCCCATAGAAAATATAGATGGAAAACTTGCAAATGTGGTTAGAAAATTTAGTTAGGCTTAGAGTAACAAGTTGATAGGCGATATCCATCTGTGAGTCAGGAAGATCAGTTCACCACAGCCCCAGTTAACAGCCATTGTCTTTCCCTGGGAGTCATGCTTTGAAACTACTCTTTGAAGGAAAGAAAACCAACTGCGTGTCCACCCACTCCACCTTTTATATCTTTTAGATGAGACATGTCAATCATGATGACTGCCACACCTATAGACCCCCGTAGAACAAAATGCACCACAGTCACTGAGAGAGGGACGGACTTAGGCAACCACATTCTAAGTCCCACACATATAACCCAGCCTCTCCCAGCTAAGAGATTGGACCACAGGCAGAGACCTAACCTAAGAGCAGCTGACCCATAGACTGGCCTGAAAAAAAAAGCCAATCAAGTCCCTCCAAAATTTGAACTAGGAAGTATAGAAACGTACAGGATTGTTTAAGTACAGATGCAGAGAAAAATAAAGTGAAAGCAGAGGGGAGTCACTGTCTCCCTAAGGCATGACTAGACATCTTATGGATGAAGATTCAGGAAGCGCTCCTGCAGGGGACCCCACAGTGCCTGGTCCAGAACTTCCCTCCAGCTCCATTGTCCAGGAAGCTTGGCCCCTAGGCACTTCCTGTCCTGAGAAATTCCTGACCTGCCTGTCCTGAGAAGTTCCTGAGCTCTCTCCATCACTGCTCAACATGCAGCCTCCTAGCTGAGCCCCACATTCACCCAAGCTAACCTAGAAATGTCCTTTTCCTCGCACATTTACTGTCCATCCTAGAAAACCTTTTCAGTTCTTCCCCCCTCCTCTCTGTGGCTCTGACGGAGAGAGGAAAGGAAGCAGCCACTTCTTGCATTATTTTGATGACCTTCTGTGACATTGTCATCTACAGCTGAAATCCGAAGAGAATCAGTTGAAATAGAACACCACCAAGCGCATCTCTCTCAAAGTGAAGGGCAGAACGTTTTGCAGGCTGTTGATTAGCATGCACAGTCACGGACCCAAGCTCAAGATTCAGGGCTCACGGCAGAC
Source organism: Catagonus wagneri (assembly GCA_004024745.2). Lineage (NCBI taxonomy): Eukaryota > Metazoa > Chordata > Mammalia > Artiodactyla > Tayassuidae > Catagonus > Catagonus wagneri. The sequence continues at coordinate 2,313,068 of PVHT020000166.1, read as the reverse complement.
ACCTTAAAGCAGGTGTGAGGACATGGTGACCTGAAGAAAGAAGCTGCAGAGGTAAGGAGTGCAGAAGGGAACACCAGGCGTCAGAGAAATATTGTCTCCTGTGGTAAAACGAGTATCACCGACACGCTTGCTTTCAGAGATGATATTCTAATTTCTTCTGCAAGTGATCATAACAAATGAGAGTATTAATACGCCCCATTGAAAAAACCGTTTCATCATTCTTAAAAGCAAAATGAGTCATTTGTTTTTCTTGCCAGCCCTGAACAATAAAAATAGAAGTTTCAAGTGCTTCCATTGTATATCTTTGTTCTAGGAAGTCAGGGGACCCTCTGGGCCCCAGACCGTAGTGGAGGCTGTAATCTTGACTCGGGGGACTCGAGTACGTGGTGCCCTCTTCCTGATGGACCACATGTGGCCATGAACTGCACAGGCCCCTTCGTGAACACTGTGTCCAGCAGCTAGGCCTGGACATAAAAACCCTGCAAGGAATGATCACTCCAGTGTGTTTGTATTCAAGACGACGGTCTTACTTATAACAAGAAAACTGGTTAATTCTGTTATCAAACATAAATAGATAACTCAAATAATGCAAAGTAGCCTTAGTAACATAATTTTCTAAATGTAAGAAAGGCTTAGATGGAGTTCAAGGGCATAATACTGAGAAAAAAAAAACACCAATTTCAAAAGATTGTGTTCTGTACAATCCCATTTTTGTAACATCCTTTTAAAAATATATAATATTCTAAAAATATTCTAAAATATAGAGATGGAGAACAGATTAGCAATCACCAGAGGCTACAGTGGGGGTGGGGAAAGGGGTGGGAATAACCATAAAGGCATAACGTGAACGAAGCCTGGTGGTGACAGACTAGTTCTGTGTCTTGATTGCAAGGGTAGTTACACAGACCCATTCATGTGATAAAATGGCACAGAACTAGAAACACATTATACCAACATCAATTTCCTGCTTTTGATATTGTACTATTGTTATGTCAGGTGTAACCGATGGGGGAAACTGGGTTACATGTCCTGTGAATATATAATTATTTCAAAATTAAAAAGTTTTTTTTTTTTTAAGAAAACTGACATACTGTGATTAGGAGAGTGAAATTCAGGCCACAGGCTGGGAAAGTTTTGTGCAATACATTTATCTGACAAAGTGCTCGTATCCAAATATGTAAAGAATTCCTGCAAGTCAATAAAAGACAAAGACCTCAATAACAATGGGCAAAAAGAGGATATCCAAATGTCCAATGGCCATTTGAAATGTGTTCCACATTATTATTCATGATGAAAATGGAAATTAAAACCACAGTGAAATACCACTGCCTACCCAACAGAACGGCTACAATTTAGAACACTGACAATACCAAGTCTGAGGAGCACATGGAGCAGCTAGAAGTTTCATATATTGCAGATAGGAATGTAAGTTAGATAAGCCACTTCGGAAAACTCTGGAGATGGTGCTCTCCAGGAAGCAAGCTCTGTGATGAAGATTAGCATGTAGGAAGTTTATTAGGGAGTACCTTTGGAGCCAACTTTTGGGAAAGGAAACCAAAAGGAAGAGCAGAAAGAAAGTCTGGGCAGAGGGGAAAGCTGGGCTCCAAGGCAGCCTCAGGAAAGACATCGACAGAAACTCTAAAGCTGGCATTGCCAGCATATTCTGAGTTGGGGCAGGGGATGACTAATCAGTCATTGGATGCTGGCCAGCTTGGGAAAGAGGGGTGATGTTGCGGGACCTTGAGCGGAAGGAGGTGCCCCTTTCCCCAGCCAGGACAGTTCCTGAAGGGGGCTGACTGTGATGACTGTCCTCCAGCCACACACCCGACAGCTGGGGAACTAGTCCTTCAGCCCTGAAGGGGGATCTTAGTGAAGCATCACAGCCCAACCACTCCACCCCTTACACCCCTTGGATTCACTTGATAAAGTCTTAAGAGCAGCTCCTCCAGAATTCCTAGGGACTTTGTTTTTCTGGGACTGATACTCACCTTCCCTGTGTCCCCCAGTCTGGATTTCCTTCGCCCTCAATTATCTCCTCTGCTGGTCTCAGTGGCTTATCTGATGGCATGATCTGGACCCTCATTCCTGAGAGAGCCGAGCTTCTGGTTACCATCCGCTTCTCAGGGTAGGATTGCCACTCTTGTCATTTTACCATTGAAATTGGTCACCAAATGGGTCACCTGCATGTCAATTATCTCCCTCCCTGTCCTCCTCCTGATGACCTGGGTCAATGATTTCTGCTAGAATAGTGGTTCCTTTTCTTGCCAGTTGGTCTCTTGGAAGAAGGAGTGGACAGTGCCCAGGCAGCAGCCGTAGTTCTGTGGTACTCCTTCTCTGTCCCCTACTGGAAGGATTCCCCTCCTGGGAACCAGAACCTCTAAACCTCAAAGCCCAGAACTGTAGAGATGGGAAGCACAGATCTCTCAGGGCGTCACTGGGAGTCCTGTCATGCGAGGCCTTTCCTCCCTCCAGCCCTTGCTTCCTAGACCAGTGTACTCAGTTTGCTTGGGACATGGAGCCATATAAGTCCCCGATTTAGAGGGTACATTGTGTTCTGAAGGATGGCACCCTCTCCTTGCAAGGTACCACTTCCAGATCTGCACTTTAGCTGTTCCTTCAGTAGGTCATTCCATCAGTATAAGCTAGCTGCTTCTGGGTTGTGTGGCATTTCCTATAGCCAGTGGATCCCACTCACACAGTTGCTTTGCTGTGAAGTGGTAGCTTACTCTGTAAACCTCAGTGGTAGAATTGGCTTAGACACCATGGGCAGGAAAGGCAAACCCGTATCTGAATATATATCTGTGATTATCAAAGTGAAGCACTTCCCCTTCCAGAATGGCAGAGGTCCAATGTAATCAAATTGCCACCAATGACTGGTTGACCCACTTGAGGGATGGTGCCATATCAAGGACATATCCTTGGTCACCGAGGCTAGCAGGTTGGACATTCAACAGCAGCATGGGCAAGATCAGCCTTTGTAAGCAGGAAGCATGTTGTTGGTACCATACTGTCTCCATCCCTACCGTGATTACTCTAGTCACGCTGTCCGTTGTCCTGGCACTGGTATGGCCAGTGATAAGGGCTGGCTGATGTCGGTTGGATTTTTAATGTCTAATGTCTCCACATTTCATGTTCATTCCCATCTGTCCATCCACATTCCTCTATCCGAGACTTTGTCCCTGAACTTCTTATCTGTTTCCTCCCAAACCTTTGATCAGCTCTGCCACTTGCCACTGGCAATGGGCCCATGTGTGTTCCAACCTCTGACCATTTCTCTCTCCCTCTCTCTCTCCCTCTTTTTTTTTTTTTTTTTGTCTCTTTAGGGCCATACCCACGGCATATGGAATGTCCCAGGCTAGGGGGTTCGAATTGAAGCTGTAGCTGCTGGCCTATGCCACAGCCACAGCAACGCCAGATCCAAGTCAAGTCTATGACCTACACTGCAGCTCATGGCAACACCCAATCCTTAACCCACTGAGCAAGGCCAGGGATGGAACCCGAGTCCTCATGGATACTAGCCAGGTTCGTTACCACTGAGCCACAGTGGGAACTCCTGACCGTTTCTCTTGTCACACAAAGTGGATGACCAGACTCACTGCCAAGTTCTGCTCATAGAGAGGATTTTCTTTCACCACTGCCTTCAAGTTCATCCATGAGGGTGAACTGTTATCTGTTTTTGGCTTATATTATACTCACATCCAAATCAACCCGTCTATTAACTGAACCTAGGTGGGGTTTTTTTGTTTTTTTTTTTTTTGCTTTCTTTTTTCCTTTGTCATCCGGTCATAAGGGATCCCCTACATGGCCACGAGTATGAGAGGGAGAAGCACTCTTTGGCAGAAGCAATTCCCCAAGAGGTCTGACAGCTGGCACCAGTCCCAGCAGCTAGGAGGGATGTCTTGAAGGAGAATCTGAAGGATGTATTACAGCGTCCAACAAAAGCATCAGCTACAGCTAAAGATATACCTACCTTATCAACCCAGACATTCCACCCTTAGGTATAGCTGGGAAAGAAATGAGTGCATTTGTCCAACAGCAACAAAGAAAGTTATAAAAAAAATTCCATAGCAGCTTTATTCATAATAGCCCCAAACTTGAAACGACACAAATGTCCATAAACAGAAGAAAAGATAAATGAACTAGGAGTACCGTCATACAAGGGAGCATGAAACCACAAGATAAAATAACAAACTGCTGATATGTACAGTAATGTGGGTAAACCTTACAGACATTATGTTGAGTGAAAAAGCCAGAACCCAAAGACTACATACTGTCTGATTTCATTTCTGTAATTTCTCAAGGACAGACAAAACTAACATACAGTATTAGAAGTAAGAATAGCTTTTACTTCTGGTAGAGGTTAGTGGGTATTGCCTGGTAACTTTCTGGGGTGCTGGAAATATTTTATATCTTGATCTGGGTTTTGGCTACATTGAAATAGATATGTAAGTAAAAATTCAAGAAGCTATGCATATATGATTTGTGTACTTCACCCATTACATGTTTTTAGTAATTTTTAAAAACTACAAATAAGTAGCATATGCAAGTGAAACGAGAAAATTAAAGGGTATAATAAAAAAGACATACTATGTAGTTCCTTAGTTTATGACCCCTCTGCTTTGACCTTCTCAGCCATTTTTTTTTTTTTTTAGGAGGCAGAGCCTCAGGACATAAGCACTATGTAAATTCAACTTTGCTACTGACAAAGTACATACAATGACCACGTTGTGAATTTACCTGATGTGATTCTTTTTTTGGGTCTTGAGGTTTCTGCTCAACTGTCCTTTCCATCCGCAGCAGGATCTTCTCTCTGACCTTCCTGGAATAATTTCCGTTTCTGGAGCAAACCGCATTCTACAAATATAAACGTGCTCCAGTTCCCTTCCCTACACCTCTAAATCTTCTCCTTGTAGTTGGTGTCCCTCTGTCTTTTATACTGGAGCATTTGATGTCATTATTCCTTAGCTCTTTTCAGTTACCCTCTCACTTCCCATTCCCCATCCCCCAAGGCTTTCTCTGTGTAAATGATTTAGCAAGACTCAGTAATCCGATATTTAAAGGGACCAGCTTCTTTTGAGGTTTTCTACACATAATTAAACCCAGTTAGCACCACGATATGAGTTATGCACAGCCTTGCTCGCATGGTGAATATATCAGGCAATGATTTATCTGAAGGGGGTAGACAGGTGTGATGGGAGCATTCTATTCAAGCTATTTAACCATTTTTCTTCATCCGCAAAATAGAGAAAGAATGAGGGTTTATAGGATTGCTGTGGAACTTGTGACAATAGGTATCAAATACTAGAACAACTTCTGACAATGGGGAGTACCATCCTTAATGAGAATTCTGATCAGAACCATGATGCTCACTGAGCATGTGCAGAACACATCCATGGAAACCGACAACAGCAGGAAAATGTCTCCTGTGTAAATAAATGCACCTCAGTTGCTAAGGATGAGTCCCAAACAGGAAATGATCTGTTTTTAACAGGCAAAACAGAGAGAATGCTTTAAGTTACGTGGAGAGAATTTCTTTCAAGACTGAGCGGAATTAATTATTAAAGACATGCGTGATGAGTAGGCAGGATAATATCACGGAGTTTTAAATTATTTACATTTTATTGCTCTCAGGTCGCGGGTGTCTGACATACCTCATCTTCTACTGGGGGGATTCTGCAGAATGCTCCTGGCCCAGAATATTTCCTGATAATGCACCTCCCAAAGGAGATCTCGCAGCATCTTGCTCATTTAAAATCATCAGAGTGTCCTGAATTCCCTGTCACAAAGATTCTGCTTTGGGGGATATCTTCTTTCAGACTGCAGATTATACCTTCGATTTTAAGATATCTGAGATGAAAGAGCTGTTTGTAAGGAACACATTAGTTCTGAATGTTATAATCTACTCTTTACCATTTTTGAAAATCTTGACATGATGATAAAAGCAATACGAGGAAGGGTTCACTTTCCAGATGCACCTTGGCTGCTGCTTCTACTCGTGTTTGGAGTTCCAAAGGGTCCAAATATGCCCGTGTACTGTATTGCGGTAATAAAAGTTAACCAGCTATTTGTGTCTTACTTACCTGGCTCCTGGGCCAGATGCATGTGAATGGGAAGGGAACTGAAAAGTACTCATGGTACTAGGCTACACTAATATGCAAAGAAGGTGAGTGTTTGTGAACAGCTTTGAAGAGAATTTTGATAAGGGACAAAGGGCTCAGTGACCAACCTGGGGCTCTTTCTCATCTTTAAGTGTGATTAGAGAATGAGAGGCATAATAGTCCCGTGCAGATTAGTTGTCACGTGGTCTGTTGAGCACCCCAGGTTGCCAGCCTTGCTCTGCCTCCCCCAGGATGTATGATTTTGGGGTCCAAGCAAAGGCCAGATGCCTAGGATAAATTATGGAAAAATCTAATACATCCATTATTTTTTACATCCATTTTCCCCAAGTGTGCAGAACCCTGACTGTAAGAAATAGCCCAAAGCTAGGATCTGGGGTGGATGTGGGGCAGTGGGAGTGGTGGAGAAGGAAACAGGAGATTAAACTGGGCTTCACTTTGACCACTACTTTCTGATAAAAAGGTTTCTACTCTAGGAATCTCTGGGTCAACATGCTTACCTTGATTGACGTCCTTTGGATTAACGAAGAAACTAGGAGCTTGAGAGAGATGATGAAAATGATAAGCAAAGAGATCCTGCTGTATAGCACTGGGAACTATATCTAGTCACTTACAATGGAGCATGATAATGTGAGAAAAAGAATGTATACATGCATGTGTAACTGGGTCACCTTGCTGTACAGTAGCAAATTGATAGAATACTGTAAACCAGCTATGATGGAAAAAATAAAAATCATTATAAAAATGATTAGGAAATCAGGGCCCATCCATAGTACTTATTTCGTCTTCTTTTTGTAACCCTATCATCATCTCTGGGCATCTAACTTCTTAACATTTTGCCCAGGTACGCGTGGGCTAATTGATTTTAATAGGGTCTTGGGATTATTAGAAGATATAAGAAAAAGGGCAAAAAGTTCTGTGTCCGAACTCTTAGGTGTGCCTGGGAAGGCCTTGTGAATCCAAACAGTATCTTCCTTCCCTTCGTGGGGTTTGAACAGCCAGGAAGCAGAAGAGTGGCTCTGCTTGGGCAGGTCTTGGCAGTGCTCTGGAGGTGATGCATCTAGTCCCTGGAATGAGGTGGGGACCAGAAGCTTTTAGAAGCACAATGGGTTGAGATGCTCTGTCTGAGTTAATTCTTACATCTCAACTGCAGTCTTTTGTTCGACATTCATTTCCAGGCTTTCAGGGAGATCCTTATTCAAATGAATTAATTCCAAAGAACGTCCCAGATTAATTAGGGCAGGTTGCTTTTACTGTTCCTCTGCATAAGAGGGGTCCTGTCCTCTCTTCATGTTTGACTTGCTTTCTAGATCCTCTGCGCTTCTTTTCACAAGATCTCTGACAGTTCCTAATTCTACATTCCAGACAGTTCCTGACCTGCTGTTGCTCTTTATGAGGGCTCTGAATGTGGCCTTGCCTGGATGCAGGCTCTCAGCTCCTGTTGGCCAACAGGCTGGCCGCTCCCTGAATAGGACTGAAGGTCTTTTCATTCTTAAACTTCACTTCCCCTCCCCTCAGGGACCTGCAGAAAGCTTCTGTAGCTTTGCCCTCGTACTAGGTTGGTGTGTTAAGTCTGTAGAAGTTGTTTCCTTGCTAAATCCTAGTCTCTTCCCTTCCACCACACTAGAAGGAACGCAGTTTTTTTTTCCAGAAAGAGGCCTCCTGGATGCTTTTAGCCACCCTTCTTCTTTCCCTGAGTTCCTATCCACAGCGGCCCAGAAGCTTGTCTGCAAGTGTGTGTGTGGGTCTTTGGGGACGGGTCAGGTGAGACCAGGACTAAATAATTGGCATTCCCAGCTCCCTGGGGGAGGCCCCAGGAGGGAGGGGCATGGCGGGGGCGGGGGGAGGAGCCTCGGAGGAGGAGCCTCCAAGGAGCAAATGCAATCCTGGCTTGTTTCTGTTTTGTCTGAACACTGCAGCTCTGCACCCCACTGCCACCCAGAACAGCAGGGTCTTCCCTGACACCATGGTAAGTGAGCCCTCCTTCATTGTTGGCAACCAGGATGGCTCATATATGCGGCTACTTAGCATGTGCTAAACTTGGTACAGCGATTATTTTATTTCATCCCAGCCCTGTGGCTGTTGTGAGAGGTGGGTCCTGTTATTCGCCACAGTAGACCAGGACATCGAATTCTAATGCAAAGAAAGTGGTAGAGGTCGGCTCTGCTAGAAACTCCACCCTAATCCTGGAGCTGGAAGGCTTGCCCTGGCCCCCGAGATGAACCCAGTCACTCCTGTTCCATGACTGCCCTGCCGCTGTCTTCTCCAGCTGTCAGATTATTTGGGAAACTGCAGCAACCCTCTCAAGTGGAGGGGACACTTTGAGTAAATCAGTGTTGACAGCCACTGTCCAAACAGCAGTGCGCTCTGCCCTGTCAGGCTAATCCTTGTCCTCTCTGTGAAAGCTCCAGCTCCCTGTCACTTTGGGCCATTGTCTGGCCTCCCGCGATGTACGTATTACACACGTACTGGGTGTCTATATTTGGTATGGCTAGTTTGGGTTCAGTTTTGAGTGCTTTCGCTTCTTTTTTCCCCTAGAAGGGATCAGATCCTTTCTGCCCTAATCCCTTTTTGGAGGCTTTCTTCCTTTCTCTGTGAGTCAGGGTTGAAGCTGTCTGGAGCCATCTCTTGTTTCTATTCCCCTACTATGCCTGTCCTTGTACTTTGGAAGCCACTCAGGTCCACTCCCCCTTCCTACAAGATTGCACCTGACCTTCTGTTGTCTCTCATAGACCAGCAGTGCCTAGAACATTGTGGACTGCCTATAAATGTTTGTTGAATGAATGAATGAGGCTTTCAGCATGTAGGATCATGGCACTCTGTCAGAACTGCTGTTGTGATCTCCTTGGAAAGAAGCCAGATGCTTAAGTTCAGGACAGAAGGACTGTGGCAATGACATAGTACTGACTTGTGCCTCTTTTCATAGCCCTGGCTTCACTCCACACCCCTCCCAGGCCTGCCCAAGAGAAGCCTCCACACTTAACCTCACACACTGGCTGGAGGGAAGACAGCCTGGTGAATACTGGGATAGTCCTGCCCCAGTCCAGCATTTCCATTTAAGGGCTTGGAAGTAAGCTGACCATTGTCCTTTTGTTAACATCACTGTGGCATCATTGTGTTCTTCCCAAGCCATTGGGCAGAAGCAGTTAGGTGGGGCGCTGCCTCAGCTGCTCTATTCTTGTGAGATATAAAACTTCAGTATCCAGCTCTGGAAGGGAGAAGGCCTTATCAAGATTGCCTGGCAGAGCAGATTATTTATAAACCCACCCAGCTTATCACTGACAAGAATGTAATCTTCACTGAGAGAGGCTTTTAAAGAGTTCTCTGTTAATATTTGCTTCATCATTTCAGAAAGCTTTAGGTAGGCCCGATCAGACAGTTATTTCTGGCTGGGTACAAATTCCATTTTCAGAATATTGCTTGGCTCTTTGTTCCTTTCCCCTCTATGCTATCCACCCCCTAGCCTGACTCATCCCTTCTAGAACCTTCCCTGTCCTTTCCCAAACCACTGGGAGTGATTTACTAAATGCATTTCCCAGCCAGCTCCCAGACGCTGGCTACAAAGACCAATTTACAGGAACAAAATGTCCCTAAGTTATCACTGAATCATGGTCCAAAATTCATTTGAGAATCAGCTGTTGGAATTAACAATTTTTTTTTTTTCATAGATACAATGCTTGTGCTGGGGAGGGTGGAGAGCAGCTTAAGCTATCCCTCAGATGCCATTTTATCCATAATGAAGCTGAATTATAGTGCATCCTAGGTAGGGATCTAGCAACAGGATATTTGTGTGGACAGGGGAGGGGATACAGGGGAGTGGGGGAGATAGGAAGAGAAATGGGAGTAGCAGGGAGGTTTTTTTTTCACCCTCCATTATTAATACAATTCTAGTCCTGGGCCATAGTTCATAATAAGCAGGTATTGTGCATGTGGCCTCTTGTGTCCTTAGAGCCAGAAAGGACTAGAGTTCAGGGTCTGACCCTTGTTAAACAAACTTATACCAGCTTGATGTATCAACCAGCTGGCTATCAAGTCCCTGGATAAGCTTGTTGGAATCAGTGCTGCCAGTTGCCACCAGTTTCCTCCTTGGTAACAAATCTTTAGAGGAAGCTAAAGAGCAGTCAGAAAGCTATATGAGGAACCACACTTAGATCAGGGCATCAGCTGTCACAGGACTGGACAGGACATCTTTAGGCCTTACTGTTCTCTCCTCTGATTATAGCATGCATACTCAAAACTGAGGGCTTTCTTCTCTAATTCTCCCTTCTGTAAGCTTCTGAGTCCTTTGCTAGATATATTCTCGCTCTAACTGTGGTGATTTCTTCAATCAGATTAGAGCTGAATTAGACTGGGAGCCACTCTGATTCTTTAAAGCTAATGTTGTATCACTCGCTCTGTTCTGATCCAGCAGTTGGGTTTTCTAGTTTAACTGTTGGGAAACAATTTAATGCTATCAAGGATCACTTCAATTTAATGCTTCTAAGCCCCTCAACCATGCTGCACCTACATCTTTAACTATAGACAGCATTACTATTTTATACGTGTGGGAGAGAGGGGGGAGAGCAAAATTAGTCTATCTTATTTCATAAAATCCTCAAAACCCAAATGTATTTGCTGCCTCGAATCCTTTTTAGAAGTAGTAGGAATATAAAGTAGAAGAAAAGACGTGAAGAAATACAAAGAGTCAATTACTAACATTCATCCTTAATTGAAATTTTCTTTTCCTTCGAGCAGATGATCTCAGCAAGATGTGAGGAAAGGGGACAAAGGTTATTAGTAATTCATACTAACGTGCGAATGCCTAGCTGACATCTCTAATGACATCCTAGGAAGTTTTGATCTTTTTACAGTGACCCATATGCATCTTTATCTAATAGAATTTCAGGCAGCAGAAGCAGCTATTTCCGATAGTAGAAAACTTTGGGGAGTATTGTGGGAAAGGTTTCTGGTTCAGGTCGGTCTTTTGGTTTGGAGTTCAGCATCCCTTGGCTAGCTTTAGCATGTTCTTTTCTTTTTGAACACCAATCTTACAGAGTTACAAGGCTCCAAGTTTATCACAAAATTCCCATGGCAATACAATCAGGACCTCTAGTTACGGCTGTGAGGGGCACCGGGCTGTTCAGGGAGAGTGAAGGCAAGTGTCTGCATATTTGTGCACTAGGAGACCCTTTTATTAGCGTAATTTGACTTTTCACCCATTTCTGTTGCTCAAGGTTCTTATCTCTTTCCAAATGGCCCACTTCATTTTTTGATTTTGCTTTTTAAAATAAGCCTGGCACCTTGATGATTTAAGCATTTCCCTTACTTTTTCCTGAAATCATTTACATTTCATTTCCTCTCCTGCCTTTCTCCTATCTCACCTGGATTGCCGGGATCCCGCTATATCAGGATCTTCTTGTTTCCTGGCAATTCACTTTGATGGTGACTTTACTGGGTTAGTTTCCTCCTCTTTCTTCATCCTTAGAATTTCTCTCCCAGTTTGGGAAGAATTACTCTACCAGTTATATGAATACCTACAACACGCCTCACCCTCAGTTCTATCACCCCCTTGTACTCTGACCCTCATCGCTCGATACTCAAAGAGACCCCTAGTGTCTCCTCCTCCCCAATGGAGAGATGAATTGAATAGAATCTCTGTTGGATGATTTGGTGACATCATGTACCCTGTAGCCACGTCTAGACTAATCCCTAGCTCTGCATCTAGACGAAGAATAGAGCTACTGGGAGTTGCCTTCATGGAGCAGCGGAAACAAATCCGACTAGTATCCATGAGGTTTGATTCCCTGGCCTTGCTCAGTGGGTTAAGGATTCTGCATTGCCGTGAGCTGTGGTGTAGGTTGCAGATGTGGCTCGGATCTGGCATTGCTGTGGCTGTGGTGTAGGCCAGCAGCTGCAGTTCCGATTCGACCCCTAGCCTGGGAACTTCCATATGCCATGGATGTGGGCCTTAAAAAAAAAAAAAAGAAGAAGAATAGCTCTCCTTAGCCAGGGTAGAGCTGGGAAATGCTATAGGACAAGCTTTTGATTTTGTTTTTTGAAACTTCCCATTGGTTACTGTCACAACACAAGAATATTGCTTGTGAGCGTTGGCCAGAATGCCATCTGAGGGCTTCTGCTAACCTTTTTTTCAATGAATCTTGGCCTCAAACAAAGCAAATCACATGGGGACACCAGTGCTGCGGATCGTGGGGGTGTATTTGGGATGTATTTCACCGGCAGCCTTGCCATATTCTTTCAGAAGGCAACTGATATTTCCTCGTAACTACTCTACTGCCTTAAAACAATACTCTTGTCATCAGTTTCTCAGAATCCCAGTGACCTAGGTAAATATTCAATGGATTGGCTTCATAAATATGTAAGAAAAAATCATTTTATGTGCATCTGAAAGTTTAAGAAACCAATAGTGTCTATACCAAGAAGATGAAAATATTTCTCTACGTATGGCTGCTCTCATCAAATCAGCTTCTAGAACCATTCAGCAAACATTGATTGAGCACCCACTGTATGCGGGGCCTCGGAGACACTGCAACGAAGAAAGGTCTACATGGGCTCTTCTGGACCTTCAGGGAAACAGAAAACCATGGTGCTTTTTCCTGAAACAGAGAAGACTGAGCTTTCCCAGTGGCCCTTGCTACATTTTATCTGTCATAGGTATATGTTTAGATTCTCAGCTGATTTCTCCTACCCACTTGTAAGCTCCTTCAGGGCACAAGGTACCTTTCCCCAGAGCCCTTTGCTGTGCTTTCCTTAAAGCTCTATGATGTTTTCCTCCCGTGGGTGTAAAGGCGGATGCATACTGAGTTCTTATTGAATGCCACGCCCCTGTACATGACCTTGCTTTATTCAAACAACAGCCATAAAGGAATTGCCCTAAAAGGGGTGATTGTGGATCCCACTTAACATTGTTCTTGCCTCTGTCTACATAGCCGAGGGTGATCTGGCCCCAGCCTCAACTCCCGTATCTGCCCCCACTGCCCCTTGCTCACAGCTCAGCCACCTGGTCCCTTCCTGTCCCTTGGCCACTCCAGGCATGCTCCCACCTCAGGAAGCCTTGCTCTTCTCTCTGCCTGCAGTGCCCTCTTCCCAGACTGCCATGTGAGCCCTCTGCCTCTCATCCAGATCTCTGCCCCATGCTGCCTCCTCAGAGGGGTGCTCCCTGATCATCTCATAGGGCAGCCTCCTCCACTCACTCACCCTGGCCTAGGTTTCTTCAAAGCACTTATCATATCTGACATATTACGTATCTGTTATCTGTTGTTCCATTTTATTTTATTGCTTTTTTTTTTTTTTTTTTGGTCCTTTTAGGGCCATACCCACAGCATATGGAGGTTCCCGGGCTAGGGGTCAAGTCAGAGCTGTAGCCACTGGCCTATGTCACAGCTACAGCAACGTGTGATCTGAGCTGCATCTGCGATGTACACCACAGCTCATGGCAACTCCAGATCCTTAACCCACCGAGTGAGGTCAGGGATCAAACCTGCATCCTCATGGATGCTAGTCAGATTTGTTTCCATTGAGCCATGGAAACTCCTGTTGTTCCATTTTAAATATCCATTTGTCAAGAGCTGCATGCTAGCTTCACTCGGGAAGGATTTTATCTCTCAGGTCCAGAGCTAGAGCCCCAGCACTTAGCCTGCGCTGGGGATGAAATGGGTCCTCAGTAAACAGCTGTTAGGTAAGCAAGTCTCCATTTTACGATGAGGAGATTGAAACTTAGGAAGATTCAGTGACTTGTTCAAGCCCATACCACTGGGAAATGTCAGAGACGGGATTTGATCCCATGGCATCTGATGCCAAAGTCCATATTCTTTGCCATTCTCTGTGTGTGTTTATCTTTCATTCTTCTCCACTAAGCTCTCAAATTCTCCATGATGAGAATATTTGCTTTATATCTTATAGCCTAAATGCTGAGAGTGTGGCACATGGAGGGGATTTTACAAATGTCAGATGAAAAATAGATGGTCATCTAATGCATGACTGCTTGAACAGGCAGAGAGAGGCATGTTCGAATGAAGTCGCAGTATAGACAGAGGCATGAGGGCCTAAGGAGCATATTAGGAATAGCAAGGTACTATGCAGCAGAGATGTAATGCCTGTAAAAGTGGGAGTGTGGAAAACATAGTCTATTGAGTAACGATAAGCATTGCATATTCTGTTGTAGCAGCTGGAGTCATGGTCCCATTTCTGCAGTACCCATGCAAGTTTAAATTCCTGAAATGCTTTGCTAGTCTTCCAAAGACTTCATCACGATAAGCTGGAGCCGTGGTAAAAATGTGCTGGTCTTTAAAACAAAGGAAAGATGGCGAATTGATAGCACTATAAAATGTCCACAAGACTTAATGCTGGTTCTGAATGTCTACCAGACGACAGGTGCCGTATTAAAGTTTACTGAGAGAGTCTGATGTAAACGATGCCAGTGAATTTGGAGGTGCCTGTCCAACAACAAAGACTGATTTTGTTACTTAAGTGCAGCACTCTGGATTCTCAAGGGTAAATAACAGTTTTGTGGAAAGCAGTGGTAGAATAATTTGTTTTTCAGAACTGATCCCCTTCTTCTTCCTAACATGCTGATTCTTTTGAGCAGCTCTCTTGCTTTCTGCAGCCCAGGGAAGTAGGAAGGAGATGCAGCCAGAGCCCTGCCTCAGGATTGGCCCCCATAAGATAAGATAGTCCAGAGCCTTCCAGCTGACTGGTTAGAGGGGCATCCACCATTGTGTGCTAGCATCAGGGTAGTGTGGAGTGAGACACACATCTCAGTTTTCCATCCTGGAGATTTGGTCACTTAATGATGTATCCCTTTTGTAAGTGTCCTTCTCTTCCACCCATTTCACAGGCCCTCTTCCATCATCATTCTTCATCTCATCATCCTGCCCTTCTCCCAAACGCATTGTCGTTGATTTTCATTAGCTTTGAATCAAAGAGAATGTGCTGCCAGACTGGTGGGTATTACAGTGGGGAAGGAACATTTCAAAAGTTAATTACTGTGTCGTGGAAGGTGCTTTCTAAATTAAACTGATGTGGGGGGGGGGTCAAGATGGTGGAAGAGTGAGACATGGTGCTCACCTTCTTCTACAAATACATCAAAAAACCATCTGTGTGTAGAATGATTCACAGAGAACAGCTATTAAACTCTGGCAGAAGACCTTACACCTCCAAAAAGGGCAAGAAACCATCCACATAACTGGGTAGAACAAAAGGAGAAAAGAGAGAGCAAGAAAGGAATCAAAATGGGACCCTCACTCCTGAGAGCGAGTGGTGAAAGAGGAAAAGAACCCACACCCTGGGAAGCCATCAACTGAGAGGGAGATCAGCCGAGACAGAGGGACCACAAAGCCTAAGAGAAAAGTGTAGCAGCTGTACTGAGGACAGCGAGGCAGAGAGAGAACCACAGACCACTGGTACCACCTCCCTCCCAGGACACCACGGCCCAAGACACTCAGGCAGGGGCACTGAGACTCAAGCTCTGGAGCATAAGAAAAATATAAGCAAAATTAAGAAGTCAAAAGAATACAATTCCCCTAAAGGAGCAAACAGTGAAACAGACCTCTGTAGTCAAACCGACACCAAGTTCAAAAAGGAGATGGTGAAAATACTGAAAGAATTATGAGTGAATATGAAGGGATTAAGAGTGGATATAAACGGTAATGCAGATTGCTTTAGAAAAGTACCAGAAAATATAAGGAGGAACATAGAAAAATTAGAAAATTCATTTGCAGAGACACAAGTTGAGTCAAAGGCACTGAAGAGCAGAATGAATAATGCAAAGGAACGAATTAGTGACATGGAAGAGAGAATAATGGAAATCACACAATCAGGATAGCAGACAGAAAGTCAAATGAAAAAATATGAAAGTGATATAAGAGATCTATGGGATAATATAAAGCAGGCCCATCTACACACAATAGGGGTTCCAGAAGGAGGAGAAAAAGAAAAGGGGATTGAAAATATATTTGAAGAAATTATGTCTGAAAACTTTCCAAACCTAAGAGAAACAGATATCAAGATACAGGAAGCACAGAGGGCCCCAAACAAGTTGAACCCATATGTATTATAATAAAAATGGCAAAAGTTAAAGACAATGAGAAGATTCTAAGGGCAGCAAGTGAAAAACAAAGAGTTAATTATAAGGGAACCCCCATAAGGCTATTAGTTGATTTCTCTGCAGAAACACTACAGGCCAGAAGAGAGTGGCAAGATATATTCAAAGTTCTAAAAGGGAAAAATTTGCAGCCTAGAATACTCTACTCAGCAAGAATATCATTTAAAATAGAAGGAGAGGAGTTCCTGTCATGGTGCAGCGGTTAACGAATCCAACTAGGAACCATGAGGTTGCGGGTTCGATCCCTGGCCTTGCTCAGTGGGTTAATGATCCAGCATTGCTGTGAGCTGTGGTGTAGATTGCTGACGCAGCTTGGATCTGGCATTGCTGTGGCTGTGGCTGTGGCACAGGTTGGCAGGTGTAGCTCCGTTTAGACCCCTAGCCTGGGAACCTCCATATGCCGCGGGTGCAGCCCTAGAAAAAAGGCAAAAAGACAAAAAAAAATCAACACAAGGAACAGCAAAAGGATAAACATGAAGATGTTAAGAAAGGACATCAAAATCATAAGATGTGGGGAAGGAAAGTAAGAAAATCTAGGCTCTCTTTTTTTGAAAATGTGTCTGAATATATATGGCTCTCAGGCTAAAGCAAGCAGATATAGGAAGGGGTTAACATACTTGAAAAACAGGGTAACTGCAAATCAAAACCAGACAATACTTTCACAGAAACTAAAAATAAGAGAACATAAGCACAAAATAAAAGGAAGTCATGCAACCAAAAAAGAAAGGAATGGAGGAGAAACATAGAATCAACTGGAAAACAAGGTTTAAAATGGCAATAAATACATATTTATCAATAATTACCTTAAAGGTCAATGGACTGAATGCTCCAATCAAATACATAGAGTGGCAGACTGGATTTAAAAAAAAAGCTTACAATATGCTGTCTACAAGAGACTCACCTTAGGACAAAGGACACATATAAATTGAAAGTGAGGGGATGGAAAAAGATATTTCATGTGAATGGAAAAGACAGGAAAGCAGAAGTTGCAATACTCATATCAAACAAAATGGACTTTAAAGTGAAGGCTATAAAGACAGACAAAGAAGGACACTATTTAATGACAAAAGGATCCATTCAAGAAGAGGATATTATACTCCTCAATATATATGCCCCTAATATAAGAGCACCCAGATACATACAACAAATACTAACAGACATAAAAGGAGAAATTGAGGGAATACAACAATAGTAGGAGACTTTAACACCCAACTCACATCAATGGACAGATCCTCTAGACAGAGAATCAGTAAGGCAACAGAGACCCTAAATAACACAATAGAAAAGTTAGACTTCATTGACATTTTCAGGACATTACATCCAAAACCATCAGAATACACGTTCTTTTCAAGTGCCCATGGAACATTCTCAAGGATTGACCACATATTGGTTCACAAAAGTAACCTCAACAAATTTAGAAGTATAGAAATTACTTCGATTATCTTCTCTGACCACAATGGCATAAAACTAGAAATCAACCACAGGAAAAGAAATGAGAAAAAGCTGACTACATGAAAACTAAACAACATGCTAGTTAAAACACCAATGGGTCAATGAGGAAATTAAAAGGGAAATTAAAAAATACCTTGAGAATAAGGATAATGAAAATGTAACCATTCAAAATCTATGGGATGCCACAAAAGCAATTTTTAGAGGGAAGTTCAGAGCAATACAGGCCTTCCTCAGAAAAGAAGTAAACTCTCAAATCAACAACTTAACCTACCAGCTGAAAGAATTAGAAAAAGAACAAGACCTAAAGTCAGTAGAACGAAGGAAATCATAAAGATCAGAGAGGAAATCAATAAAATAGAGATTCAAAAAACAATAGAAAAAAATCAATAAAACCAAGAGTTGGTTCTTTGAAAGGGTAAACAAAATTGACAAACCTCTAGCCAGATCCACCAAAAAGAGGAGCGAAAGAACTCAAATAAACAAAATAAGAAAAGAAAAAGGCTAAATCTCAATGGATAACTGCAGAAATACAAAAAAAAATTGTAAGAAAATACTATGAGCAATTATATGCTGACAAATTTGACAACTTACAAGAAACGGACAATTTTCTAGAGACATACAGCCTGCCAAACTGAATCAAGAAGAAATAGATCAATTGAACAGACCAGTCACTAGAAATGAAATTGAATATGTAATAAAAAAAGCACTCCCTACAAACAAAAATCCAGGGCCAAATGGCTTCACAGGTGAATTCTACAAGCATACAAAGAACTAATACGCATCCTTCTTGAACTTTTCCAAAAGGTTGAAGAAGAAGGAACACTCCCAAAAACATTCTATGAAGCCAGCATCACCCTAATACTAAAACCAAAGATACTACCAAAAAAGGAAATTATAGGCCAATATTTTTGATGATGTAGATGCAAAAATTCTCAACAAAATTTTAGCCAACCGAATCCAACAATGTATAAAAAAGGTCATACACCATGACCTAGTAGGATTCATTCCAAGTTTATAAGGATGGTTCAACATATGCAAATCAATGTCATATACCATATAAACAAAAGTGAAGAACTGCATGATCATCTCAGTAGATGCAGATAAAGCATTTGACAAAATCCAACATCCATTCATGATAAAACTTACCAAAGTGGGTATAGATGTAACATACATTAACGTTGTAAAAGCCATTTACAACAAACCCACAACAAATGTAATACTCAACGGAGAAAAGCTGAAACCCTTCCCGCTAAAGTCTGGAACGAGACAAGGATGCCCACTCTCACCACTTTTATTCAACATAGTATTGGAAGTCCTAGCCACAGCAGTCAGACAAACAAAAGATATAAAATGTATCGAAATTGGAAGAGAAGAAGTAAAACTGTCACTCTATGATACCACATGATACTATATATAGAAAACCCTAAGGACTCCACACACAAACTACTTGAACTGATCAATGAATTCAGCAAAGTAGCAGGATACAAGATTAACATTCAGAAACTGGTTGCTAACTAACAACTGATTATTACGAACAATGAAATATTAAAAAGAATATAAAAATATAATATCTGTGAGTTCCCTTCATGGCACAGAGAAAACAAATCTGACTAGGAACCATGAGGTTGCCGGTTCCATCCCTGGCCTTGCACAGTGGGTTAAGGATCCATAAGCATTGCCATAAGCTGTGGTGTAGGTCTCAGACTCTGCTCGGATCTGGCGTCACTGTGGCTGTGGTGTAGGCCAGCAGCTGTAGCTCTGATTGGATCCCTAACCTGGGAAACTCCATATGCCACTTGTGTGGCCCTAAAAAGAAAAAAAATGCAATACCTTTTAAAATCGTACCCCAAAAACTGAATACCTAAGAATAAACCTGACTACAGGAGTTCCTATCGTGGCTCAGTGGAAACGAATCTAACTAGCATCCATGAGGATGCAGGTTCGATCCCTGGCCTCGCTCAGTGAGTTAGGAATCAGGAATTGTTGTGAGCTGTAGTGTAGGTCACAGATGCAGCTCCGATCTGGCATTGCTGTGGTTGTGGTGTAGGCTGGCAGCTGAAGTTCTGATGTGACCCCTAGCCTGGGAACCTCCGTATACCATGGGTGTGGCCCTAAAAAAAAAAAAAAAACCTGACTACAGAGGTGAACAACTTAAATGTTGAGAACTATAAAACATTAATCAAGGAAATTAAAGATTAAAAGAAATGTAAATATGTGTATATATATGTGTGTGTGTGTGTATATACATATATATACATATATATATATATATATATTACCATAAAAGACCCAGAATTTCCAAAGCAATCCTGAGGAACAAAAACCAAGCAGGAGGCATAACTCTCCCAGACCTCAGACAATATTACAAAGCCACAATAATCAAGACAGTGTGGTACTGGCACCAAAACAGACATACAGACCAAAGTTACACAATAGAGGACCCAGAAATAAACCCAGACACCTATGGTCGATTAATCTTCAACAAAGGAGGCAAGAATATAAAATGAGAAAAAGACAGTCTCTTCAGCAAGTGGTGCTGGGAAAACTGGACAGCTGCATGTAAATCAATGAAACTGGAACACACCCTCACACCATGCACAAAAATAAACTCAAAATGGCTTAAAGACTTAAACACAAGACAAGATACCATAAAACTTCTAGAAAAGAACATAGGCAAAACATTCTCTGGCATAAACCATAAAAATGTTTTCTTTGGTCAGTCTCCCAAAGCAATAGAAATAAAAACAAAAATACCAGTGGGACCTAACCAAATTTACAAGCTTTTGCACAGCAAAGGAAATCATAAAAAAAAAATAAATAAAAGACAACCTACTGAATGGGAGAAAATAGTTTCAAACAATGCAACTGACATGGGCTTAATCTCCAAAATATACAAAGCATATAACTCAACAGCAAAAAAACCAAACAATTCAGTTGAAAAATGGGGAAAAGACCTGAATAGACCTTTCTCTAAAGAGGACATATGAATGGGCAACAGGCACATGAAGAAATGTTCAACATTACTAAGTACTAGAGAAATGCAAACCAAAACTACAATGAGGTACCACCTCACGCTCATCAAAACGGCTCTCATTAGCAAGTCTACAAATAACAAATGCTGGAGAGGGTGTAGAGAAAAGGAAACCTTCATACACTGTTGGTGGGAATGTAAATTGGCACAACCACTGTGGAAGACAGTATGGAGGTACCTCAGAAAACTAAATATAGAAATACATATGACTCAGCAATCCCACCCCTGGCATATATCTGAACAAAAGTTTCATTGAAAAAGATACATGCACCCCTATGTTCATTGCAGCACTATTCACCATAGCCGAGATATGGAAACAACCTAAATGTCCAACAACAGATGAATGGATTAAGAAGATGTGATACATACGTACAATGGAATAGCACTCAGACATAAAAAAGAACAAAATAATGCCATTTGCAGCAACATGGATGAAACTAGAGACTCTCATAGTAAGTGAAGTAAGTCAGAAAGAGAATGACAAATACCATATGATATCACATATCTAGAATCTAATATATGGCACAAATGAACCTATCTGCAGAAAAGAAACAATCTCATGGACATGGAGAACAGACTTGTGGTTGCCAAGAGGGAGGTAGAGGGAGTGGGACGGACTGGGAGTTTGGGGTTAGTCAATGCAAACTACTGCATTTGGAGTGGATGAGGAGTGAGATCCTGCTGTATAGCACAGGGAACTATATCTAGTCACTTGTGTTAGAATGCAATGGAGGATAATGTGAAAAAAAAAGAATGTATATAAACATATAACTGGGTCACTTCACTGTACAGCAGAAATTGACAGAACATTGTAAATCAACTATAATAATAAATTTTTTAAAAAAGAAATAATTCTCTATGCTGAGTTCATAAGGACTTTCTCGTATATTGTCTCCTAAAAATCTTTTCATTGTATGACACGTAGTTAAGACTTTAATCTATGTGGAATTGCTTTCTGTGTATGGTGTGAGATAGGGATCAGATTTCATTTTTCTATATGAAAAACTGTCTAAGTTTTATTTATTAAATAGCTCATCCTTTCCCTGCTGATGTGCATTGCCTGTTGTTATAAATCCAGTTCCAGGAGTTCCCATCGTGGCTCAGTGGAAACGAATCTGACTAATATCCATGAGGTCTCCGTTTTGATCCCTGGCCTTGCTCAATGGGTTAAGGATCTGATGTTGCCATGAGCTCTGGTGCAGGTCATAGACGCTGCCCGGATCTGGCATTGCTGTGGCTGCAGCGTAGGCCGGCAGCTACAGCTCCGACTTGACCCCTGGCCTTGGAATCTCCATATGCCACGGGTGCAACCCTAAAAAGACAAACAAACAAACAAATTAATTAATAAATCCAGCTTCAGGATATACACAAGCCTCTTTAAAGGCTCTCTCGTCCATCCCAGCCATCTGTTTATTACTATACTTATACCAAACTATCTTAATTCCTGAAAGATTTATAATAAATCTTTCTAGGGGTTAGTACTGGTCTCCTGCCCCCACCTTGTTCTTCAGAGGCATTAGTCTTTGCTCTTTGTATTTGAATATGCAAACACACATAACACTTAAATCAGCTTGTTGAGTTTCATGAAAAGCCCATTTGGGAGCTTGGTTGGACTCGCATTGACTTTATAGATACATTTTTTTAAGAGAACAGACATCTTTATAGTATTGTCTTTCTGTCCAATAACATGGAATATTGATTCTTTTATGTAGGCCTCCTCTTTCAGTAAATTTTTATAAGTTTTTTTTCCAAAAAGGGATGATACATCTGTTTTTAAATTTCTTTTTAAGAGTATTTGTTGTTATTGCAAATAACATCTTTAAGTTACATTTTTAATTTTGGCTCATATGTAGAAATGCTCTTGACTTCTGAATATTGATTTTTGTATATAGCAACTTTGTTACTAATCCCATTAATTTATCTACAGATTCTCAGGATTTCTTTGTCAACAATAGTAGCACCTACAAATAGTGACAGTTGTATATTTTGTCAAATCCTTATAATTTTTTAGTCTTTTCTATCTGCAGGGATAGGCTCTCTAGTCCAGGGCTGGAGAGGAGCAGTGAGAGCAGACCTTCACGATCGTAAACCTCCTACCATTAAGTGTGTTGTTAGCTGTGACTGTAGTTAGGATGTTTCTTTTTGTCCCAAGTTTAGTAAGAGTTATAATTCCTGTTAAAGCGGAGTGGATTTAATATTTTATCCAGCGTTTTTTCTGCATCTCCTGTGTTGACCATATGTGATTACTTATGGCTTATTAATATCGTGGATTATGTTAACCAGTTTTTTATAGATTAAGCCATTCGTATACTCTTGGGACATACCTCACTTGGTCGTAATGTTTTATATTTCTTTACATGTTTCTGAGTTCACTTTGCTAATATCTTGGCTAGGACTTTTACATCTACTTTTATCAGTTCTGCTGGCCTGCTACCTTCCTTTTCCTTTCGTTGTCTAGATATGTTATCATGGGTATTCTAGACTCATAGAATGAATTGGGGGCATGTCTTTTTTTTTAATGTTTTCTTTTACATCTTTTTTGAAGAATAATTTATATACAGTAATATTCACCCTTTTTAAGTGTTCAGTTTGATCAGTCTTGGAAAAGTTTATATGTTTTGCAACCATCATAATTGAGTTTTAAAATATTTCCATCACCCAGAAAATATTATAGACATTATGTACTTGGATCTGCCATTCTTATCCAGCCTGTCAATCAGTGTTTTTTGCCTGGAGCCTCAGTACTTTCATATTAATGTAATAATTAATATGTTTGGATTTACATGTGTCTTTTTGCTATTTGTTTCCAGTTTGTCTCCTTTCTCTTTTGTTCTTCTGTGACTGAGGCAATCTTAATTATAGTTGCCGTGCTGTACTTGGGGACCCTTGCTACGGCAGGTTAAGAAGGCCTCGACATGTGGTCTTAGGTCAATGGCTTTTGTGAAAGTGTAGTTTTCTATTCTGATCAGAAAACATTAGAAAGAGTTCATATATCTATGGAATGGACAACAAATATTCATTTACAGTTTTGCCCCAGGACTATGTTAACTTCTCCACTCTCTGTCCTAATTTATTCCAAAGAGATCCTGACTGTCTAGACACCCTGTGGAATATTACATTGATCTAGTGCCTCATGCTGATTAGGAAGAATGAGCAAGAGGAGGTAGGGCACTGAAGTCCATTTAAAACTCATGGGGTCCAGAAAGTGGAAGAAAAACCCTGTGACAATTCCGGAACCTGATACTTCAGTAAAATTTTTAGGGTGTAGTGGTCAGGGATGTGCTGGGATATCTCCAGCAAAGTAAAAGAAAGATGGTAGCATCTTGCATCTCCTATGGCAAAGGAGGCAGCACAGTGCCTGGCAGGCTGCTTGGGTTCTAGAGACAACCTATTCCGCACTTAGGAATATTGCCCTGGCCCCTACACCTGGTGGCACCGAAGGTCATCAGCTTTGAGTGGAGCCCAGAGTAGGAAGAGCTCTGCAGCAGATCCAGGCTGTAATGCAGGCAGTCCTGCTATGTAGGTCATACAGCCTAACAGGCTCTGTGGTGTTAGGAGTGTCAATGGTGGGAAAAGATGCGGCATAGAATTAATGGCAAGCCTCTGTGAGAGAATGGCAATGCAGGCCGCTGGGTGCAGGAGCAAGGTCGTGACATTTGCAGCAGAGAAACATACACCTTTTGAAAAATAGCCCTTGGCATGATATTGGGCCCCGGTAGAGAGAGATGTCTTGGTTGTTTGGAGCACCAAAAGTCCCTGCACCTGGGGCTCTCCGTTCTGATCTGGGATCTAGCAGACTGGTCAAGTCGTAAGTTGGACAGGCCCAGCATCAGTCTATGATAACGTGGAACTTTATAACACTCTAGGTTCGAGCCTAAACAGGAGAGAGAGCACAGTTCACTGCCTGGCAGGTCACCCGCATATCCATGTCACTCACTGTAGATGCTGCAGCACCCATCTCCCAGCTCACGCCTGTAGAGGAAGATCCCTTGTGATCAGCAGAGGGAGGAAGAAGAAGCCTGAATCTGGTGTACGGCTGAGCTGACTCAGTGTGCGAAAGCAGGCGGAAAACGGTGCTGCATTATATGTACATTCAACGGTGATCCTGAAAGACAGTGAAAAGGGAAGATCTTCCAGGAGGCAGAACTGCAGGTCACATAACCAGCCATTCACTTTGAGTAGAAAGAAAAGTAGCACAAGGTTAGAATTTTATTTGCAGATTTTTAGACAGTGTCCAGTTGCCTGGCTGGTTGGTCCAGGGTCTGGAAGGAAAGCAAGAAGATCAGAGACAAGGCTGTGTCAAGTGGAGGCTTGTGCGTGCACACGTTTGAGTGGGAACAATGTGTGAAGATTTTTGAATAACACTTTAACACCCACCAGAAAGCATCCAACAGGAGAGCCACTGAATAATACAGTAAACAAAATGATTCATTTACTTGACATTAGCCAGCCTTCACCATTGCCAACCCAGAACTGGAATGATGGGCACATGAATACGGTTGCTTGCATGCATGTTCTCTCACCACATCGTAAAAACTCTCAATTATTTGGACAGTGAGCAACAGATTTTCTAAATAATCTGTGGATCAAAGAGAAAATCGTAAGAGAAGTTAGAAAATATTTTTTATTTTTATTATTATTATTTTTTGCTTTGTAGGGCCACCCCCACAGCATATGGAGGTTCCCAGGCTAGGGGTCTAACTGGAGCTACAGCTGCCATCCTACACCATAGCCACAGCAGCACAGGGTCTGAACTGCATCTGTGACCTACACCACAGCTCACAGTAATACCAGATCCTTAACCCACTGAACAAGGCCAGGGATGGAACCTGCAACCTCAGGGTTACTAGTCAAATTGTTTCCACTATGCCACAACAGGGACTCCTAGAAAATATTTTTAAATGAATGGAAATGGGAGCACAACATGTTAAAATCTGTGAATGCAGCTGTAGAAATTCTTAAAGAGAAATTTATGTTATTAAATGCTTATGTTAGAGAATAAGAAAGATAAAACGTCAGTGTTCTAAACTTTTACCTAAAAAGCTAGGAACAGAAAAGCAAAGTAAACCAAAGTAAGTAGAGTATAAAAACATAAAGGGCAGAAATTAATTTACAAACAGCCGGCAAAATCAACAAAGCCAAAGTTATTCAAAGTTGTTTCATTGCAGAAGAATTTTTTTTGAAATTGATGAGTCCAGAGCAAAATGGAGCAAGAAAAAAGAGAGAAATCACAAATAAACAGTACTAGGAATGAGAGAGAACAATGTTACAGCTCTTATAGACTTTGAAAGGATAGTAAGAAGATATTATGAATGTATTTTAATGCCAATAAATCTAGTGATTTAGATGAACTAGATAAATTATTGAAAGATGTAACTTAGCAAAATGTACACGGGAAATACAAAATCTGAATACCCACATATCTATTAAGGAAATTGAATTAATACTAGTTAATTTCACACAAAGAAAACCCCAGGCTTCATAGTTTCACTGGTGAGTTCTAGCCAACATTTTAAAATAGGAATAATATCAATCCTACAAAATCTTTCAGAATAGAGAGAAAGCGGGGGCACTTCACAACTAATTTTATGAGATCAGCATAGCCCAGTACCAAATCTGACACACACACACACACACACGCACACACACACACGATTACAGACCCATCTCCCACCCGTACCTAGATGCAAAAATCCTTAACAATATTAGCAAATTGAATCAAACAAGAGACAAACAGGATACCAAGTGGGGAGTTGTTCCAAGAAGGCAATGTTGGTTTAATATTAGGAAATCAATAAAAGTAAGTCATCATATTAACAGAATCAGGAAGAAAGTTATGATTAGCTCAATAGATACAGAAAAAGCATTTACCAAATTCCAACATCCATTTATGACAAAAGTAGAAGCTCTCAACAAATGAGGCATACAAGGAAACTTCCTCAATCTGATAAAGGCTATCTAGAAAATAACTCTAGCTAACATCATATAATCAAAGTAAAATATTAAATTCAAAGCAAGGTAAGGATATCTGTTCTGACAACTTAATATTTAGCACTGTACTGGAGATTCTAGCCAGGGCAAAAAAGAAAGATTTAAAAAAAGACAAGGATTGGAAAGGAGAAGTAAAACTTTTATTCACAGCTGATATAACTGTATGCACAGATAATCTGATTTTAAAGGAATCTACTGGAAACTATTAAAACTAATAAATGAAATTAGCAAGGACACAGGATACACAGTCAGTATCTAAAAGTCAGTTTAGGCAAAGTATATTTCTTTATGCTAGGAATAAAATTAGAAAATGAAATGTAAAAGTCTTCATTTACAACAGCATTATAAAGCATAACACACCGAGGAATAAATTTATCAGAAGATATGCAAGACTTCTATCCTAAAAACTGTAAAGTACAAACCATTGCTAAAACAAATGAAGAAAATAGATGGAGAGATGCACTGTTTTCATGCCTGAGAAGGGCCAATATTATAAAGATATTTCTCCTCATTCTAATCCAAAGATAATGTAGTCCCACTTAAAATCCCAGCAGGTTTTTTTTTTAAATGCAAATTGTCAAGCCAATACCAAAACTTAGATAAAAATAAAAAGGAACTAAAATAGTGAAAATAATCTTGATAAAATGTTGGGAAACTTACTTTTCCTACTTTTAAGAGTAACTGTAAAGCTATGCTAATTAAGACAGTTGGTATTGACCTAAGGATAGACAAACAGATCAATGATACAGAATTCAGGTTTCAGATATAGTTATGGAAAGTTAATTTTTTTTTTTTTTTTTTGCTATTTTAGGGCTACACCTGCCCTAAAGTTCCCAGGCTAGGGGTTAGCTAGAGGACAGATTGGAGCTGTAGCCACCTAAGCGGCGGCCACAGCAACGCAGGATCCGAGCCACATCTGTGACCTACACCATAGCTCATGGCAACACCAGATCCTTAACCCACTGAACGAAAAAAGAGAGAGAGAGAGAGAGAGAGAGAAAGAAAAGAAAAGAAAAGAAAGAGAAATAAATTAAAACAAAAAATAATAAAGAAATAAAAAAATTTAAAAAACCTTAACCCACTGAGCAAGGCCAGGGATGGAACCCATGTCCTCATGGCTCCTAGTTGGGTTCGTTAATTGCTGAGCTATGAGCTATCCTTAACTGATTTTTTTGAATAAACAAATTATTAACATTTACTACATTTACCATGCAACTATATATAGAGAGATATATGCTATTATACATATATATTTATATAACAGCAAACTCCCTTAGCTTTATATATTCAGCAATAAACAAATGTGCATTATCATAAACCACTAAATTTTAGGAGTGTTTGTTAAGCAGTACTATTAAAGCAAAACAGTATGCAGAATATTGGTAGTAAGAATGAGATGCATTTTAGGTAGTAAGAATCTAAGACAATTTAGATTCCAAATTGTAGAACCTAAAATTTGTAGCATTGTCTTCGGAATGAAGAAACTGTTGAAGTAGCCTGAAAATGGCAACCCATGTTATTTGGGGGGTGGGAAACACCTGCTAAAAATGTTTCCTTATGGACTTGTGGCATTTTTGAGACATACTATTGATAGGATGAGCTGATTATTACTAGTTTTATTTGATAAGGTGCCTCAAGATAAAGAAGAGCTCAGAAAAAGCAATTGAAAGGAAATGCAGACTGTTCAGAAAATATAGGATTTTCAAGGTTGAAAAATGAAACTCAAGTCTCCACCAAATGAAGATAAAATTAAGTGATATTTTGAGTTTAAAAGGCTCCACCAAATGAAGATAAAATTAAGTGATATTTTGAGTTTAAAAGGCTCCACCAAATGAAGATAAAATTAAGTGATATTTTGAGTTTAAAAGGCTTTTTTGCCTCATGGCAAAAACCAAATTGGGGCTTTGATTTTAAAGACAGCCTCACAAAAAAGACAAAATATGGATGTGGCTGTGACACTTTTGGTTAAGAACTCTGAACAGCTTACGATAGGGCTCAATAGATCATTACAGCTGGACAAAGTACTCCTATAAAGAAGACTAAGAATATAATCCCACTGAAGACACAGTGAAAGGATCTCCATTAAGTCTAGAGAAAGAAGGTAAAAAGTTGTTGTGAAGACCTCCTTCTCTGTTCTAGTCTGCCCCAGAAAGCTACTCAGTCATATATTATTCAAAAGTCAGGGTTCCAAGCTGTAGTATGAATGTAGATCTGGGACTGGAGGGTGTTGAAATGGGTATGAATGGGCAGTTGCTGGTAGAAATGAATAAGGTGACTTTCAAGGGTCTTTCCAGATCTCTTAACTATGATGTTGTTGGATGCTTTCTTTTTCCACTGAGAATTTTACAAATTTTTAATTACTGCTTATATTTATGTAGTGATTTATGGTTTATAAAGCACATTTCTTATAATAATCACATCGCTTTATGGTGTGTGTGTGTGTGTGTGTGTGCACATGTGCCTGAAAATCTTAGATTCCCCTAGATACAGATTCTGAGAAAAGAATTCAAATGCAAGTATTTTTTAAAATATGGTTGATTTATAGTATTATATTAGTTTCGGGTGTATAGCGTAGTTATTCAGTGTTTTCATACATTATACTCCATTAAAAGTTATAACAAGATAATGACTATAATTCCTAGTACTGTATGGTATATCTTTTTGCTTCATCTATTTTATACATAGTAGTTTGTATCTGTTAATCTCATACTCCCAATTTTCACCCCCCTCCCCTTTTGGAATCATTAGTTTGTTTTCTATATATGTGAATCTGTTTCTGTTTTTCATATGCATTTCACCTGTATTATTTTTATTTTTTATTTTTTGTCTTTTTTATTTTTTTAGGGCCGCACCCATGGCATATGGGGGTTCCCAGGCTAGGGGTCAAATTGGAGCTGTAGCTGCTGACCTACAGCACAGCCACAGCAATACCAGATCTGAGCCGCATCTGGGACCTATACCACAGCTCACAGCAATGCCGGATCCTAACCCACTGAGCAAGGCCGGTGATCAAACCTGCATCCTCATGGATACTACTCAGATTTGTTTCAACTGAGCCACGATAGGAACTCCCTCACTTGTATTATTTTTAGATATATTCATTACACATCTGTAATATCATATAGTATTTGCTCTTCTCTGTCTGACTTATTTCATTAAGCATAATGTTGGGGATTTTTGTTTTTTTGGGGTTTTTTTTTTTGCTTTTTTTCTTTTTAGGGTTGTACCCACAGCATATGGAGTTTCCCAGGCTAGGGGTCAAAAGGGAGCTATAGCTGCTGGCCTATGCCACAGCCACAGCAATGCCAGATCAGAGCCGCATCTGCAACCTGCACCACACCTCACGGCAACAACAGATCCTTGACATACTGAGAGAGGCCAGGGATTGGACCCACAACCTCGTGGTTTCTAGTTGGATTTGTTTCTGCTGCGCCACGGCGGAAACTCCCGAGCATAATGTTCTTTAGGTCCATCCACATTGCTACAAATGGCAGAATGCCATTATTTTTATGGCTAAGTATTACTCTATTGTCTGTTGTACCACATCTTTTTCATTCATTTTGTCTATTTATATTTGGGCAGAAATGGAAGAAAAACTGGTAGGAGAGTAGGGCAATAAGACAGGGAGAAAGAATCAGCCAAGAAAATGTGCATTTTGTGGGCCAGTTATCACTGGGGGGATGTTAGACAGTAGCCTTAGTCGCTCTACCTGAGAGGGAAGGTTACTGGGTTACTTATACAGCTACCATTAAGACATTGGTTGAGCGTTATTTCTTGGGGGTACTTTCATTTCCTGGCATGGTTGGTCCCACCACTTGGACAGCAAAGCTGGTCCAGCAGCAAGGAAAATCCCTCAGAAAAGAAATGTGGTTGTTGGCAGCTGGAAGGTTGAAAGTGGAGCTGATGTTCTCTCAAGTGTAAGGGAGGTGGGTGCCCAGGAGCCTTGCTACACAGCTTCTGCTAAGCGCTTCCCATGCATTTTGGACTTAGCAGTCACAGCTCTGTGACATGGTATCACGGCCT
The DNA here is from genome assembly GCA_004024745.2 of Catagonus wagneri. Classification (NCBI taxonomy): domain Eukaryota; kingdom Metazoa; phylum Chordata; class Mammalia; order Artiodactyla; family Tayassuidae; genus Catagonus; species Catagonus wagneri. The sequence continues at coordinate 2,282,356 of PVHT020000166.1, read as the reverse complement.
TCACTTCAAAGAGAGGCAGCTGAGACTCAGAGAAGTTCGGTAGCTTTATCGAGGTTGAATCGCTGATGGAGAATTGGGACTTCTGACTCCAGAACCCATTTTTACTACACGGTTCTGTTTTGTGTTTCCTCACTCCTTTAACTGCATAATAAACAAGAGGCATTTTCCTTACTTCGTTTTAAAAATAAGGAAACAAAGTCTCACTGGCATCAAACAACTTGCCAACAGTCTTCCAGCTGGCTCAAAGGAGAGCCAAGCCAGCTCTCTGAAGCCCACACGTATCCTGGTAAAGCACCGCCTGCAATGCGCTTTACATTCTTCACTTGCCTGCCTTCTCATGAAGAACTGTGGTTTTCCTTTGCTCTAGTCTTTAGAGGGTTTTATTTATAACTCCCTTGAAATGGGCTTCCCCCAAATCCATTGCCCCATACAGGAAGGTTTAGAGTGACTTGCCCAGGCTGTCTCTTTCATCAGCCTCATTTTAGAGAGGATTTAATTGATTTACTTGCTTTCAATCCCTAAGCCTTCATTTGTTTGTTTCCCTGATTGAACAAATTAGACCTCTCGTCTTTGAAGATAGGACTGTCAGGGAGGACATATAAAGTGTTCAGGATAAAAATAAAGTGAAGTCCAAGATCAGGTGTCCTTTAGAGATATTCTAATTAAATTTGAACACAATTAAGCCCATCCTTTTATGGGCTTGAATCCTTTTATGCGCTTTTTTCTCTTGAGCGCAGAGAAAAAATACCTTCCTGCGTGTCCAAGAACACCTGGTTTGGCCCCACATTCCTAGAGATGTCTGAGCCACAGCTGCATAGGTAGTAGTTGGAAAGATCTTGTTCTGCATATGGAAGCAGCCTATAGGGGTAAGAATTCTGACAGGGCTGAATGAAATCAGGAGATACCATAGGCAGAGAACTCACTCCCCCCCAGTGGCCCAAGGAAGGCCTCAACCATGGCTTGAACTCTTCCACATAAACAGTGGAGCACTAATTCAGTTCTCCAAACTTCTGTCCCATTGGAGATTGGCCATTGATCTCACATCGAAATATCTGCCTCCCTACATCTGTGGGGAGATACATCGGCCACAGGGGTTTGCTGCTCAGATACCCCTTCAAGAGGACCTGCTGCAAGGATGCTCCTGAAAGGTATCTTTCAGTTGCTGCAAACTGCAGTCTCCAGCAGAGCTCCCACTGAGGCCCTGCTCTCCCTGGTTTGACAGCAGCTAGGACTGAGCAGAGCAGGAACCCTGGAGCCATGTTATTCCCATTCAACACAAGGCTCCTATGATGGGCAATCTTTGCTCTGGGGCTCTTTGTCTGCCCAGCTGAGACCTCCGATCTGTCCTTCAGTCTGGGGTTCTCCTGCCTGTCCACCTTTCTCAGCCCTCTCCTTTTACCTGAAGGCAATTCTCACCTGCCCCTGCTCCTTCTTCACAAATACTTCCTCTCAAATCTCTAGCACATCTAATTCCATCTTGGTGTCCACTCTTGGAGGACTCAAACTTATATTGTTGGTACAGAGAGTGGGGTTGGGGACTAGCTCATTCACCACACAGCCACAAAGAGAAAGCCAGCCGAAGGGAAATGTGGAGTGTGGATAATCCTTGGAATAAGACGGTGTGGCTCGGTTGTGGAAAATTTTATGAGTGGTGACCTGGAAGAATGTCCCGATAGAGGAAAATGTCTTTGCCAATACAATGATTCAGAGATTTGAAATATACGAGGGAACAATAAATACAATTATAATCATTAGTATATTGTATTGACACCCTGTGGAGGGATAATTAGAAACTGAGGGCCATTATCAGACAATTCAGGACTACATGTGAGAGCCAGACAGCCTCTTTGGACACTTAGAGATAAGAGTTTCTTATCTCCTGCAGTGGAATAACGTTCATAGTTGAAGAGAAGACTCAGAAGCTCATAGTTTCTCAGAGCTCCACAAACATTTAAATGCTCAACCAAGACAGGGATGGCATGCTAAGGTCAATCCAAGGTTTGGAAACCTTGGATTTCAAAACTTTGCATAAGGATATCTCGGTGGATGCCCCAAGACTTTTAGCTATGTAGATTCTCCTGAACCTTTAAAACTTGCAAAAGCAGCCCACATTTTTCTACTGAGAGATGTACTTCCCAGTTTCTTGGGACAAAAGCAAGAACCCCAGGGGATGGGGAAAATTCACATCCAAGGTGGCTCTTAGAAGTCTAAAGAAAGTAACGGCTAACCCCGAGCAAAGCGGACATTTCTAAATTGCCCTGGCAGATGGTAGAGAAAAGAATTAAAAGGCCCAGGGAGGAAAGAAGGCTGGAATCAATATTATATGTGACATCAGAAGACTCACTCGAGGACCGGATTGCATAGGAGAGTCCAGAGGACACACCATTCATGAGGCCATCGGGAATACTCTCTGAAGTTCAGTGGCAGCAGGGGTGAGCTGGGCTTATAGGTAGCAATGGGCAGATGGAACCTGGAGGAAATAGAGGCCAGGTGGCAGCACTTAACCACTGGAAGACAGGGGCCTGTAGTGGCCACAATGACTGGCAACGTCAGAGGGGCAGGCATGGGGGGAATTGTGGAGATGGTCAGTAGGCTATGGCTAAAAAGATGAGAAGCCAAGAATGCTGCTTAATAACAATCAGAAGAATATAAGAAGAAGGAGACTGAAGTCAGTCACCTTAATAAAAGGTCATGATCACTTACTCAATTACTAGCTTTGAGCCAGTTTTCTGATTTGAGATCCATTGACTGAAGAAGTGGCCAGATCTCCAGGAGGAAGGGCCCTATAACCCCAGGGCAAGTAAACTCTCTAATGACTCCATCCGTCCTTCCTCAAAAAGACCTATGGCCATTTTCTTCAGTGACTGCACACAGGAAAAGAGAAATACCCAGGCATTTCAAGAGGTGTATTGGACACAGTTAAAATTGACACTAAGAGACACAAAATGTTATTATAACACCCTAATGAATGGAGACTAGGTTAGTCTGATTTGCAGTTGATTCAAGGGTCCATGGACCTATACTTGGCAGTTGGAGTAACCCTTACATTAACCCCTGGCCTGTGGGTAAGAGCTTGCACAGTGAAAAAATCAAGTGGAAGTTCTGAAGTTAAGAAAAACAATAGCACATCCAAAGGGTTTTTGTTTGATTGTTTGTCTTTGGAAAGAGATGGATGATGGAGATTACTGCCACCATTTCAGATCTAAAGGATGCAGGGGTGGTGGTTCGTATGATATTTCTATCCAATTTGCAAGGTGAAATCCTACATATACAAGATAGATCATGGAGAATGAATGTACACCATAGGTTCAACCAATTAGTAGCCCTGCTTTCAATGCTGTTTCAGACATAGTATCTTTATTACTGTTATTATTAAAATATAGTTGACTTACAATGTGCCAATTTCAGCTGTACAGCATAGTGACTCAGTCATACATATATAATTCTTCTTTAATAGTATTTTCCATCACATTTTATCCCAGGAGATTGGATATAGTTCCCTGTGCTATACAGTAGGACCTTGCTGTCTATTCGTTCTAAATGTAATAGTTTGCATCTACTACCCCCGGGCTCCCAGTCCATCCCACTCCCTCCCCGTCTGTTCTCTATCAGACATAGTATTTTTGCTACAGCTGATTAATAAGGTCTCAGGTAGATGTCTATTGATTTGGCATCCGCTTCTTTCTACTGCAATCAGACAATCAAAAGATCAGAAACAGTTTGCATTTACATTGCACAAACAGCAATATTTATTTAATTTTGCCCAGGCGTATGTTAATTTTTCCACTCAGCGTCGTAATATAATCTAAAGACATCTGAACCATCAAGAAACCAAGAGAGTGAAAGCAAGAGGAGCCTCTCTTGCTTTCATTCTCAGTGACCCACATGGGAGCTTTGCACTTCCCATCCCCGTAATTCTGGGCTTTGCAAGTTTAGAGGTTCTGGTATCCAGAGAGGGTACACTCTTATCAGGGGATACATTATGTATCCCAGTGAACTTCAAGATACAGTTTCCACCTGCACATTTTGGACTTCTAGTGTCCAAGGATCAGCAGGTGAGATGAGGAGTCACCATTTTGGCAGGATTCATTGTCCTTGATAATTTTGGTAGAGGAGGGAGGGCTACTCTGACACAATGGGGACAGAGGGGAATATGTTTGAAATGCAGTAGAGCCAACTGGGGACATTTTAGTAGCTTTTGCTCAGTGGTCCTGGGGGCTCAGACCCTTTAGCAATGAGAGATTGGGGTCCAACACTGGGCAAGCCATCAGGACCTGCCCCGGCAACACTGAAAGTGAGGGCAATTTAGAATGTATAAATAGAGGAGAGGAGAAAGGCAATGACCAACCGCAGAAGTGGGGCTGTAGTTCACCCAACTAATGTCTTCTGGTTTTCTCCTCTAGAGAAGATGCCACCAGGCACTGAGGACATGCTGCTTGCTGAACATGGGTAGAGAAATGGAACTGTGTGGCACAAGCAGTGGACATGGCCGCCGTGGGAGCCTCCCTTCAAGAGAAGCTGCTCTAAGAATAGTTCATGGGCAGCTTCCAGCTGGGCATCTTTGGATCTAACACAGCATTTGCCTGAGGCCTTGATTTTCAAGGGTTGCTCCTACCCAGTGGCCAAGCACGGTAAGGAGACTAGAGTTGGGCCATAGCTGCCCAATATAGGACTGTTATAGTGGGCAGTATTTGCACAGGGTTTTCCTGTGAAAAAGACCTGGCTGAGACTTTATCAGAGTTTCACCCCAGCCTCAACCTCCTCCTACCCACTTCTCCTTTCCCCCCCTCTCCTTACACAGCTATCAGCTCTGCACAGGGGTCTGAAAGCTCTCTCCGCCCTCTCTGGCTCCCTCTCCCCTGTACCCTTCACAAACATTGTCCTTCTGCATGCTTTATTCTGGTTGGTTTCTGCTTCTTTGAGGACCCAAGGAGGCCTAGGAGGCCTTGGAAAATGTTTAAAAAATATTCTTCCATTAAAAAAAATAAGTGAAAAATAAAAAACCATCCACTGCTAGATGGAAAGGTGATTGGGGTTGGTGTTCAGTTAGCCACTTTCTGGATGTTTTCAGAAATTCAAGGAAACAAGAATAACTATCAAAGAGAAACTCTTTAGCTGAAAGCTATTTTCGAGTGTCTCCATAATTCCAAGTTCTATTAACTTGTGTGAAAGCTCTTATATTTGTCAGATCAAATTCTCATTCTTTGCCATGATTTGGAAGTTTCCGTGCCCGGCGACAAAGGACAGTAATTGAACTTGTGGTCCTGAATCTTGGGAGAATTGGCCCAAACCTTCTCCCTGCCCAGCCTCTCCAAGAGCACCCAGGGCAGTCTTTCCCTTGACTTCCAGGGGAAATCGTGGAAAAGCATGAATACATTGCACATGAGAGCATGTCCTGATAGACTCACCTCCTTACCCATCTGCCTGTTACCAGCTGTGCACCCACCAGGTAGAGTCCCTGCTGGCACTTTTTTAAAGCAGTTAGATGATTTGCCACTTCCACTCCATGATGGGCCAAAAAGTAAGACATAATTGTAAACCGAATTGCTGAAACTAGAGGCCAAACTGAAAAGGTGACATCCCCTGCCTCTGGTAAAAGAAATATAAACAAGGCCATATGGGAAATGGTTGAGAAAAAACTGAGGCTAAAAATAGGTCCGAAAGAGAAGAGGTCTCCCGTGACTGTAAAAGAAGCAGCAGGTGCTCTGCCTATAATGGACCAACTTCTCGTGTCTGTATTTTTTGAGTAACAGGCTTAAAACTACTGAAAAAAAATTAACCACGCTCATTTTTCTTCTCCCAGATCAATAAATGGAAAAAGGAACTGTCTGTGACTCCACCGAATCAAATCCTCAGTCATTCCATGAGTGGAGGAAATAAGGAGAGTGGATGAAAATGGCCCTTGTTCAACAATAATGGTTGCAGTGGCTGAGCATGTGCGATATGCTTGGAGTTTTTCAAAGCTGCTCTCACACCCAAGGGCACTGCAAGGTAAGTATGATTTCCCCCACCGCACAGAGCTCAGCAGACTTAGAGATGTCAGGGAATGTTCCCACATCACGGAGCTGGGACAAGGCAGTGTCCAGCCAGGTGTCTTTGTTTCCAAAACTAGTCCATCCTCTCACCTTCTCGCCTTCAGGTGAGAGAAAGATGGAGGAGGGGCAGGGAAAGGTTAGGGGGAAATGTGTTCAGACCAGTGGCAGATCCTTGTAAGGAAAGGAAAGCAAACTGGGTACCATGAGTTTTGCAATATTTGGAAGCAGTGGGAGCCACACGATAGCTGTGGGGATACTGTAGGATCTGAGGGATGATCTTGGCAGGAAGCACTTAAAGAAAAAGCGGGTAATACTTCCTCTTCTGTACTCCTTTGCCCTTCATTTGAGCACATCATCGGACCCATATTAAGGCTCAATAGATATTTTGAACCTATAAGTGAATTCATACCTCTATCAAAATGACGTTGGCTTTTTGCCTTGTATTATAGGTGTTTCTTTGTGCTTCAGATCTCTCATCCTGGACAGTCAGTGTCTGAGTACCAATAGACTCTTGCATTTATATAGCACTTTATAGTCAGATTTTGTGTTCATCATTTTATTCAGAGCGATCCTATGAAGTTTGAAAGGCATTCTCTCTTCATTTCAAAGATGTCAATGAGTTCCCGTTGTGGCTCAGCGATAATGAACCCGACTAGTATCCATGAGGGAGTGGGTTTGATCCCTGGCCTCGCTCAGTGGGTTAAAGATCTGGCGTTGCCGTGAACTGTGGTGTAGGTCACAGACACGGTTTGGATCCCGCGTGGCTGTGGCTGTGGCTGTATCCGGTAGCTGCAGCTCTGACTCAACCCCTAGCCTGGGAACCTCCGTATGCTGCAGGTGCAGCCCTAAAAAGAAAAAAAAAAAGACTTTAAGGATCAGAGAGGTTAAGCGACTTATCCAAATTATATACCAGCAGTGGGAGAAGCTTGCATTTGAATTAAGGATCTCTAACCTCACATCTGTTTTCTTTCAAATATGCAGTCTCCTCTTAGAAAACTTCCTCTCTGACTCATCACTGCAGTTTAACACAGCCAAGCCCTACACCTTACTCATGAGAGTGTTCCATAAATACCTGTTGGATCACTTTTATGAATGAATGACTGAAGGAGGAAAGGAATAAATGAAACTCTTCATAAAATGACCAAATGTGGTTTGCCTTTGGGCAACTTGACTTTCAGATCTAGATGCAGGGTGTTCTAGAAAATTATTCTGTCTACTCACGTTTCCCTTAAATAAATGTCCTCCCTGATGTCCTCAAAGGAGATGGTTTTACTGCCCTTTCTACTTGAAAAATGTTTGTGTTTGGTCCTTTCAGAGATCATAAATCTCTCTAATCAGTTACTAATGGTTTGGGGGATGACTCTGAGCAAGTATCCCATTAATTGAAAGAAGAGTGTTGTCATCTGCCACAGAGATTTCTCATTATTGTTTCATCAAATTCAAAACAGAGCCCTGTTTGGAATTCTTTTAGGAGCAGTGTAATTACACCGCATCCTATGGTGTTTGGAAGTAGCGCTCACAATTAGCATCTCTGTCGCGAGTGGGAAGTGATCATGCTAAATCGGGGCTGGGCCAGATGGGTCTTGCTAAGACCCCCCTCCCCCTTCAGCTCCATTAAATTAAGCTGTCCCCATGTGCATGCAAAAGACATAAATCAGTCTTTTATTTCTGTGTATTAAAGAAATGCATCCGCTTCCATTAATTAAAAGTCAAGTGCTTCTGTTTACAGTGATCAGGGTAAAACAGACGCTTCTGCCAAAGAATTCCAGAGAAGCAGATCCTGGTCAGATGCCACAGGCCTCAGCAGGCTGGGCAGCAAGAGGGACTCAGATGTGAATGGACTCGTCCTTGTCTTGGGAGGTAAGGGACAGCATCTCAGCACACCAAGGTCCGGGCCTCTATTTCCTTGCTGCAAAGTGGCCCATCCTGGGGACCTGGCTGGTCTTCTCCACGGGGGGCACTGAACACGAGGCCCTGCCTGATGAGTAAGGAGCCCCTGCGCTTGTCAGTCATGCCTAGCTGCACACACTTTGTCCTGGGGTCTCCAGTTTCCTGTAACTCTGATGGCCATTTCTAATTGTCCTTTTCATTCCAACTCCTATCTCCTCCCACCCCTACGTACCCTTCCCTCAAGACACATACCTGCTCGTGATCTTTTTAGTGCTCTCTTCCTCTATTCTTCTCTCCTTGCAGTTGTTGCTAAGTCACGTATTAATCATTTACATCTTAGCAAGAAATTTAACCAATGTGGTTCCCCATATATACAATGTTATATGTTGAATATATGTATCTATGTGTATTATATAGAGTATACATACTATATACACCATATATTTAGTGTATATATGTAATATAGAAATACATCTATATAGTTAGTATGTGTGCGTGTGTGTGTGTATATATATATATGCATATACATATATATATTTCAGTTCCTCGGTATGGGAAAAAAATGTTTTGTACCTGATTAGAGAAATTTTCAGACTTTATTCTTACGTATCAATGTTCTCTTTCTACCATAGAATACATGTCAGAATAGACAAATGGGAAAATCTTAAAGGAAAAGTAAAGAAATCCCACCTACAATCCTATCCCTCAGAATTGACTGCCATAATATTTTGGTGTATTTTTCCTTCTCTTTTCCTCTTATAAATTATGAATTTTTCCTTATAATAAAGTATAGAGAATAATGAAAGATTCATATATATACTCAATTTAAGAAAAGGAAATTAGATATATAATTTCCTTTCTTACTGGAGCTAACTGGTATTCAAAATTTGATGTTTATTGTGTTTAGTGCGCATTTCTTTATCCTTTACAACAAAGGAATCTATCTATAAACACAATATGATGTTGCTTACATATGCTTAAGTTTCAGGTAAGTGATATTATCCTATAGCTTGTTTTTAAATTCTTCTATGACTTGTGTTTTTGCTCAAATTATGCTTTTTGAAAATTAACTATGGTGATACATGTAGATCTGTTCATTCACTGTAACTGCTGTGTAATATTCTCATGTAAGAATAAACGCAACAGAGCCGATTACCCATTCTCCTGAGGACAGACCTGTGGGTCACTTTCAAGTCTTCTGCTACCACAAGCTCCGGTGGACTCTGTCTGTGCCTCCCAGCACACGGGGGAGGGCTCTTCAGGGGATGAAGCGGTTCCACACACCGTGGCCTGAGGTAGATGGCAGGGGAGAGACATGGCTTCTCTGACCAACCCCTGTGGAAGGGAGGAGGCAGTGCTCATGGAAGGAGGCAAAGCTGTGTAGCGGCACTCCCAAATTGTCTTCTGATGTGCAGAATTCACAGCCCAGGCAATGGACAAGTCAGGAGTCAATCCAAAGCTTTCAAAAATAATCTTGCAGGAGTTCCTGTCTTGACTTAGAGAAAATGAATCTGACCAGCATCCATGAGGATGCAGGTTCGATCCCTGGCCTCGCTCAGTGGGTTAAGGATCTGCCATTGCTGTGAGCTGTGGTATAGGCTGCAGATGTGGCTTGTATCTGGCGTCACTATGGCTGTGGTGTAGGCCACTGGCTACAGCTCCGATTTGACCACTAGCCTGGGAACCTCCATATGCTGCAAGTGTGGCCCTAAAAAGACAAAAAAAAAGTCTTGCAAAGATCCATGTCTCAGTGTAAATTCAGACCCAGCATATAGTCCACCTCACTTACCTGGGTCCCTTGCATCCACCTTTGGCACAGAGCAGTGCAACAGAGGAAAACTTGAGAATGGTCAAATAAGTAAATCTAAACACTGAAGCTCAGGAACTTTAATCAGAAGAGGGATGACATGGCCTCCAAATGGAAACTGCTTACTTTCTTCATTTAGGCTTAATTCTGACAAACTTGGTTGTGTTTTGTCCCAGTCCGCAGTAGAGGAAAGGTAGAAATTTTAACGCAAGGGGAGTGACAAGGGAAGACAGCAGGCAGAAAAGAATTGTGACTCTAACTCTGCCCTCCCATGTTTATCCCCTTCTGGGCTGATGAACGAGAAAAGCAGTCGGGCATAAGAATTGGGGACCTTCAATGTAGGGCAAGTAGTTCTTTACATACAACTTGAAACTTGAAACTGAGTCATCAAGAAAAAGCCTTGGACTTCTCTGGTGGCCTAGCAGTGAAGGATCTGTTGTTGTCCCTGCTATGGCCTGGGCTTGATCCCTGGCCTGGGAACACAGGGGTGGCCAACAAGAAAGAAAGAAAAAGCCTTAAACTCTTTGTGATACATTTTAGCAATGTTTCCATTGAAACTTAGGTATTTGGAAATTTTAACCATGGGACAAAATAATCCTCGTTGTATGCATAGTTTGCAATTTAGTAAACACCTTCACAAAACTTGTCTTCACTGGTTGTGAAGCCCAGTTGGGCAGCATTTTGCTTAAGAGCAAAGAAACTGAGGCCCAAATAGGCTTAAATATATTGCTCGGGTTGGCCAAGCCATGGTTCTTTTGGCCCCTCTCCTTGCATGTTTCTTGCCTGGCAGGGCCCCCCTCCTTTCTTGGATCCCTTCCTCGAAGGACTGGGACAAGGTGCTCTGGGGTCAAGATTAAGAACACTGATGTGACATAGGTGACGTCTCTGTGTGGTGGTTAGAACACACACTCCAGGGCTGGACAGACCGAGTGTGACTCCCGGCTCAGGGACTTAACTAGCAGTGTAACCTGTCTGGACCTCCATTTACACGTCTGTAGTAAGGGGATTATAGCCTACCTACATTGTAGGGTCATGGGATGATTAAAGGAGTTAATTCATGTGAAGCAGTTAGAGAAATCGTCACTGGCAGGCAGTAAGTATGCTACCTCATCCCTCAACCTGTAAGACTATAGATGTGCCTCTAAAGCATTTAGGAAATAAATTATGGTTCGATTATAGGAACTTGAATAGAATAATACTTCCCGGCCTTCCATAGAATATTTTAATTCTTCTGCACTATCCTATTATCAAGTAGGTTTTTTTCCAATGGTTTCCTTTTTTAAAGTTAGGTTTCTGGCTCAACAAATAAATTTTTATAAAATATTAAACATAAAAATTATATACTGTTAAATATAAAGATGTTCATTTGAACATTGGCAAATTGGTACAGTCTGCCCAAGCTCTGGATTCATGGTGTGGTTCAGGTCCCTGTGTCTGACAAAATTTGGACATGGTCTTAATGACATTTTAGTAAAAAAAATTTAAATTATGTCAACAGAGCTATGCTCCCTACCCCCACCCCTACTCACAAGCCTGAGGAGGGGGTCCCACTTTGGGGAAATCAAGTCACCACTTTTCAAAATTATACAAATGACTATTATTGCCACCACAGTGTTTATAGGAAGCTACACAGAATGTTCCGATTCTAGTGGCAGCTGGGGTGGTTGGAGAGGTGATTGGGAAGCTGTGAAAAACTCACATTTGTTCTTTAGCAACTAAGAATATTAATATTATTAGATGGAAAACACTCCCTTTTTCTTATAGTATTCTGGAATAGGCTAGGAAGGTCAGAAGGAAGGGTGAGCTGCCCTGTGGGAGCCAGTGACAGCATCTTTCTTTTTGGTACCTATTCCTAAAGCAGCTCAATAGGAAGTGTGGCCAGCCCTTCTCCTCTCTCTGTTCTCTTCTGAGTATACGATTATTTCTACGTATGCACATAATTGCTATGAAATTGTAATCATGATATAAATACTATTCTGTAGTCTTTGTTTTTCACTGATCATAAGCAATTTTAAAATGTCTCTACAAAGTCTTTCCTTTTCTCCTTTAAAGTTCTATGGTATTTTATCTTGTAAATTCAGTGCAAGTTTATTTGACTCTATCATTGGACACTTCCCATTATTTTCCTAAAAATATATTTTTATGTGTAGTTTTTTCTTTTTCTTCTTTGGAGATGTTATTTTGGGACCCTTTCCCAAGGTTAGGATTAATAGATCAAAGAATGTGGACACTTTTGTAGGTTTTCTCACATAACACTGCCAAACAATGTCAACAAACTTATTGTGTGGAGGTGATTCTTTTCAAGAGAAGACAGAATAGAAGTTTATATTTTCAAGAAGAGAAAGGCAAAATATGGCAGTTAATAACAACAACAACAACAACAAAAAGAAGCATGAAGAATAGCTTTAAGGGCCCTTTACATATAGGACATAAATAGTCTTGGAAATATATGAGGTGAATCCAGAAGGGTCATGGAAAAAGAAGATACCACTTCACCTTTAAAAGGAGATTGCTTTCGTATAGAGAATGGATAAAAAGGTCCTACTGTATAGCACAGAGAACTATATTCAATAGCCTGTTAAAAACCATAATGGAAAAGAATATGAAAAAAGAAGTGTGTGTGTGTGTGTGTGTGTGTGTGTGTGTGTGTACCACTGTGCTGTACAGCAGAAATTAACACAACATTGTATATCAACTATACTTCAGTAAAATAAATGTTTTTTAAAAAGATTGCTCATGTAGGAGGCTAATCTATAAAAGAGGATATTGCCTCTTTCTTTAACTTTCAGGGCATCCAAAAGAATCATTGCCTAATTTAGCCTATTGGCCATGAAGTTTTACTGCTGGTACATTTTGATATTTTGGTCCTCATACGCTTCCCATTTATTTTAAGAATGGGTCCTTTGTCGGGTGGGTAGATACTTTCCCAGCAGAAGAGTTTGAAATGAGCTCACGCTAGAACTTTGGATTGCCAAACACTGGGGTTTATTTCCCGACTCTTTCAATAAATAAAAGAAGGGAGGAGATGTCATTTTTGAAAGAGTCTGAGCTTTAATTTTCCACTGGTGGATTTCACTTAAATAACAAAACGCCCCACATGTGTATTGCTATGGACAGTGTTGAGTTGAGGGTTTATTGCTCTGAGAACCCAGGATGCCACCACCATGCCCCCAGGGAGGCACCTTCTGTTTGCCAATCCTTAAAGATAACCTCACCATGATGGATCTTCTTTCTTGGAGCATGTGGGAAACACAGGTATGAATCCTTGCAGTATCCCAAATTCAAGGGCATGTTGGATTTCCAAAACTAAAAGTCAGATGTTTGTAACTTAAAATGTCATTTCCCATTAGAAAAAATTCTAATAATGACATCTCACTTTTTATTCATGTTTAATAGTTTTCAGGTGATTCAGATGGGTATGTGATTTCATGTGATCCTCATAACAACTTTGGGTAGGGGGTATTATTAGTCTACATTGCAGATGGTGGGGGGAAAAATAGAGGCAGAGAAACAGTGTAAGCTTTTCAAGTTCATAGAGCTAGTGAGCAGTAGAACCAGACCTCTGACCTGAGTCCTCAGACTTTAAGCCCAATCTCTTCTCATGTCAACACTGTTGGCCAAGTTCCTGGCCCAACACATAAAAGGCTGTTCTACCCACGATTATTTTTTTTGCCTTTTTTTTTAAAGGGCCATATCCATGGTATATGGAAGTTCCCAGGCTAGGAGTGAATTCGAAGCTGTAGCTGCCAGCCTGCACCACAGCCACAGCACCTTGGAATCAGAGCTGTATCTGCAACCTACACCACAGCTCAGGGCAATACCAGATCCTTAGCCCACTGAGTGGGGCCAGGGATCCAACCTGCATCCCCATGGATACTAGTTGGGTTCGTTACCACTGCACCATGACGGGAACTCCTACACACAATTATTAACACATCAATTAAAGGAAAGGTTTTGCCTAAACTTTCAGGATTGGAAGCAGACTCTAGGATGTGAAATGACCTGTATAATCTAATGATGTGAAGTCAGCTCTGCTAAGCTTGTCCTTTGAGCTCTTGGGCTCTTTCCCTGCCCCCACCCCCTGCTCTTTTCAGTGGCCCAGCTCCAGGTAGACTAAATCAGATTATTCAGAATTGTTGTCCAAGAATTGGTATTAAAAAAAAAAAAACCAACACAAAAGAAAACAAGCAAAATGGAAAGGTGAACCAATTTCTTGCGTAAGAAAACAGTAAGACTTAACCTGAAGATGTCCTTTTCCCCTGCACTAACCTGTATGTTAACACCTCAAGACAATACTTCAAGGAAAAAAAAAATTGGAAGCGATTCACTGAAGCTGAAGTTTGCTTGGGAAAACTAACAAGCATGGGGCCAAACTTTCTGAAAAAGGAGGCGGTAGACATCTTACAGGAAGGATTTTATAACATGATATGAAGAAGCCAGTTCGTTCTATCAAGCTGCTCTGGCACTTTCCTCAGTCACAGGCCAAGGCGATCTGCGGTCACGGTGTTTACCTTCATCAAATCAGCGCTGAATTTTTTTTTTTTTTTTTGTCTTTTTAGGGCTGCATCTGTGGTGTATGGAGGTTCCCAGGCTAGGGGTCTAATCGGAGCTACAGCAGCTGGCCTTCACCACAGCCACAGCCGCGCTGGATCCGAGCCGTGTCTGCGACCTACACCACAGCTCACGGCAACACTGGATCCTTAACCCTCTGAGTGAGGCCAGGGATCGAACCCGCAACCTCATGGTTCCTAGTCGGATTCGTTTCCACTGCACCATGACAGGAACTCCAGCACTGAATTTTTAAGGCAAAAGTTTAGCTGTGAACAGAAAAAAAGGGGCCATATGTAAGAATGACTGGGTTCTAAGGAACACTGGAGAGACAGTGGCTTAAAAAATTTAAGATGATGCGTGTAGATGAAGGTGTGTGGGAAAAGGCACTCACATACTGCTGGTGGGTGTTTATCTTCAAACACACGTGTAAAATACCACATATATGGGGTCTTTCTTCTTGGAAAATCTGTTTTCTAATCTTTCAACAATGTCATTCCCTTCTATACTTCTGAACCTACGTGGCCTTCAAAAGCTTCCAATTTTCCAAATTTCTTGAATTTTAGGAGTGGGGCCTTGCAGGGAGAACAAGATGCAGGCAGACATTTTCTGGGATGTATTGTTTGTGAAGTATGTATTTTCAAGTGTTAACTGGACTGGTCCAAGTCCTGCTTTGCTGCGGCACTCCTGGTAGTATGGTCATCATCCCATATGTCATGTAATTATTAAGGTCTCCTCTCATAGATGTCCTGGTTTGGATGATAAATTCTATGGTCACTCTGTTTAAGGCATGTTAGTGTGGGGAGATGACAGCTTTGTCTAGATGAGCTTGCATTTCTCTCTAAGATGTGGAAGAGGATTTCCCACACCCCACACTCCTTTGTCTTGGGCTGACTCAAGGACTTTTTGGGCTTTGGGCCTTGAGTGCTCATAAACAAGAGTGTTTATCAAATGCACCTCCTCTAAGCTGCCACTGCCACTTATCTAATTGGAACAGAGCGTGTGTGCACGCGCGCGTCCATACCTGTGAATGGATGTGGTAGGAACCTCGTCTTTCTAGGGATCAGAAGAAGAGTGGAGATACAGGGAGAAATGTTCTTTATTACTAGAATTGCCTTCTCCATCTGTTTGCAATACAAAGGAAGCGGGGAGAGAGGGAGAAAGAGAAAGAGAGATACTGAGATGGATGTAAAGCCACCACTGACTCCAGGGTCCTGTCTCTCCCCAGCCCCCAGCCCCCACCCAAGCACAGGCTTCAGTGAGAGGGGCTCTGTAGGAACCAGTTCCAGAGAAGGCAGCCTGTCTCGAGCTGCTGTACTGTGCCCCCGTGACGTGGCTGTTTCTATAGAGACGAGTCGCTTTCCTAAGAAAGCTGGTAAGCAGGAAACCTTAGCAACCGGTTGAAGGCTTTCTTTTTTTTTTTTTTTTTTGTCTTTCTTTTTTTTTAAATATGAGGATTTTCTGTACTTGAATTCAAAAGGCCGCTCCCTGGGAAAGCAGCCTTGTGGCAGGCAGGGAAGGGCGGGCTAATTTGCCTGGAGACTGAGAATTTGGAAATAAGATTTGAAGGCTGCTGGTGGACCAGGGGAGGAGAGCGAAGAGGAGAGGCTGCTGTTGGCTGTGCCAGGCTGGCTGGTGACAGCCTGAATTCATCTCCAGCCTGCTGTCTGGGAGCCCACCACTGCCAATTAATCCACAAAATGATACCCTTAGGAACAAAACAAAACTGTGATCACCTTAGCAACCTTGTCATGCTCTTCCCTTCACCTGGCAAATTCCAGGCATTAGAGGCAAGAGAGGTCAGGAGCTCAGGGGTGTGATCTGAGTGAGAGCTGTGCCACACAGCCAAACTGCTTACTTGACACACAGTAGGCGCTCCCTTTAACTGACATTTAATTCCTGCCTCTTTCCATCAAATCAGCGCAAACATCGCTTCTTTTTAAGTTATTTTTTTTGCTAGAATATAGTTGATTTACAGTGTTGAGGCCATTTTTGCTGTGCAGCATAGTGACATAGATATACATACACACATTTTTTTCTCATACTACCCTCCATCATGGTCTATCCCAAGAGACTGGATATAGTTCCCTGTGCTGGACAGCAGGGCCTCACTGCTTATCCATTCTAAATGTAATAGTTTGCATCTACCAACCCCAAACTCCCCATCCATCCCACTTCTTTCCCCCTCCACTTTGGCAGCCACTAGTCTGTTTTCTATATCCATGAATCTGTTTATGTTCTCTAATACCATACACAAAAATAAACTCAAAGTGGATTAAAGACCTAAATGGAAAGCCAGATACTATAAAATTATCCTATAAGCCAAATGATCTTTGACATAAATCATAGTAATGTCTTATTTGATCCACCTCCTAGAATAATGACAATGAAAACAAAAATAAACTGATGGGACCTAATTAAACTCAAAAGGTTTTGCCCAGCAAAGGAAACTATCTAA
The DNA here is from genome assembly GCA_004024745.2 of Catagonus wagneri. NCBI lineage: Eukaryota > Metazoa > Chordata > Mammalia > Artiodactyla > Tayassuidae > Catagonus > Catagonus wagneri. The sequence goes on along the minus strand of PVHT020000166.1, from coordinate 2,265,618 downwards.
AAGATGAAAAAACAACTCACAGAATGGGAGAAAATCTTTGCAAACGATAGGACCGACAATGGCCTAATCTATAAAATATACAAACAATGATACAACTCAACAACAAAAAACCAAACAATCCAATTGAAAAATGGGCAGAAGACCTAATAGGCATTTCTCAAAAAAAGACACACGGGTGGCCGGTGCGCACATGAAAAAATGCTCAACACCACTAATTATAACAAAAATGCAAGTCAAAACTACAATGAGGTACCACCTCAAACATCACTTCTTTTTTAAATTTATTTTTAAATTATTATTATTATTATTATAGTTAATTTACAATGTTTTTTTTTTTTTGTCTTTTTGCCTTTATGTAGAGCCACACCCGCGGCATATGGAGGTTCCCAGGCTAGGGGTCTAACAGGAGCTGTACCTGCCGGCCTTCGCCACAGCCACAGCAAAGCGGGATCCGAGCCGCGTCTGCGACCTACACCACAGCTCACGGCAACGCCGGATCCTTAACCCACTGAGCGAGGCCAGGGATCGAACCCGCAACCTCATGGTTCTTAGTCGGATTCGTTAACCACTGAGCCACAAAGGGAACTCCCTACAATGTTTCATCAAGTTTTGTTGTACAACAAAGCTGCCCTGTTGTACAACAAAGTGGCCCAATTGCACACATCACTTCTTAAGGAAAGTCTTCTTTCTTAGTCAGAGATTGCATTTGGCTGCATGTAAAGAGCCCCTGCTGAGCAGTTTAACCAAACAGGGGTGCTTTTCGACTACGAAGTCAGAAGCGGGCAGTTCAGGGGGCTGCAGGCATCACGGTCTCATCCACGTCCTGGCTCTTTCTGTCTCTCTGCCTGTCCATTCATGGAATGTGTCCCTCCACGATACAAGAGGGACCACCTCCAGTCATCATCCCAGGCAGGATGGAGAAGCAGAACTTCAGGAGGACCGGGCGGGCCCCACAGCAAAAAGGAAGACCTTTCCCAGTAGGTTTCTAGCTCGTCATTGGCCAGAACTGGTTAAATGGCTCTAGCCCCAGTAAGGCTGTGCGTGTGTTTTTTCAGCTGAGCAAATTGCCACCATTAGCAAAACAGTGGTTATGTTTTAAGGGCCAAGTGAAGAAAAATAAGTAAGGGCAAGCAGCTAGTGACATCTGCAGCACCTTCCCTGGTGGCCTCAGGCTGTGGTGTGCTGGGATGTGTTTAACAACCAGCTCTCTGGGACAAAAAAGGACACTGGTCTGTAGCACTGGCCAAAGTCTGTGGGTATAAAAGCCTCCATCATAGCCAGTTTCAGGCTCTCGATGTGATGTCACTGAACAGAGCTGAGAAGAGATACACAGCAAGACGTCACTCCACAGTGTCGGAGATACAAGACATGAATAATCTCAAGTGCATGGATAGTATTGAAACATAAAACAATTAGGAAACTGTGAGTTTTAAATATTGATTATCTTGTTCTTGACACAGGTTATTTAATTATGTTTACTTAGTTTAATTCTTAATCTTTAGCAATTGGCTCATACCATTCCTGGGAAGTGAACAACCCCCTCTCCCTAGCTGGTGTGCACTCACCCCCGCACAGCACGGCCTGGCGGATGTCTCCCGTTCCTGCGTTGAACTTATCAGTCTGTAAGCATTTGGCTGTTTGTGTGATTTCAAGGTTAGCATTTATTTCCCCCAATAGGCTGTAAGCTCCGCTGGGCAATGTTTGTGTCTGGTTTTGCTCACAATGGCTGGAACACAGCAAATGTTCGATAAATATTTGAATGAGTAAAAGAATCAATTCAGTTTGGAACAAGGAAGTACATATATGTGTGTATCAATATATAAAAAGGTGATTTCTCCTCCTTTTGTCCCCCAAGACCTAAAACCTCTTATATCTCTGCCTTTGGTTCTGTTTTCTCTTATCCTTCAGTACTAGTGGCATTTTTTTAAGTATCTTAATTCCAGTACTTTATTAAGGTACAAAGGATGATGGAGCTTTAATGTCCTTTTTTCAACACCTGTTGTTGGTACCGGTTACCTGTGCAGGAAAGACACAGCCTAGAGCAGCTGAACTGTATGTTGTGGCTTCTGTTCTGGGAGCTGTTTGTGTTTCCTTAACCCTATGTCCTCTCTGGATCTGATTCTTCAAGGAAGTTTATAAGGAGAGACTTGAAAAGTCCCATTAAGAAGGCAACAACAGCCTGGGGCCAAATGCGGACAAGTCTGGGGTCTTCTCTATTCAAAAAGAACTGGGGGCAAAGCATTACTCGGTTTTCCTCTCTGAAAAGGGTCTCTGCCTCTGCTCTGCTGACGTGCATTAGACCTCTGGACGCAGAGCGGAGCATTCCTAGTTTAAGATCTCAGCCCCACAGATCCCAGGTTTCCATGTAGCTGCTGACCCTTGGGACATCTTTTAGGACGTTAACATCTGGTTGCCGTTCTGAGCTAAGTTTTTTGCTTAGGCTTCAGGAGCCCAGTGCTTCAGTCCCCAGTACTAGGCAGGAATGAGCCTATGGGAAAATTGACCCCCCTCCCCACCCCAGCTCTCTGGAGACAGTGGGGCATAGTGATGAAATAAGGAAGGAACATGGCAAATGCGGTAAAAGATCACTGAGTTGTCTAGTCCCATGGCTTGTGCCACAGCAGGAGAAAGGGGAAGCTAGAATGTACCCTGCACATGTCTCTGTGTTGGGCTCTGACCTTGTGACTCTGGCCCCCCTCAAGTTTTATGAGTCCTGCATCCAACTAATTGGCTTGAAACCTATTCTTCATGTTCTGCTCTTAAAGCCAAATTCCCTGAGAGATGGGTTTCAGGACTGACAGCCTGCACCACATTAACAACTTATCTAAATGAGACGCAAACATTGCCTAGCAGAAAGGGGATGAAGTGACCTGCAATGCTGCATTTTGGGACTAACCACTGCAGACTGGACCATTTGGGTTATACTCAGTAGAGCTTAAAGATGAGCTTACATGTTTACCTGGGATGGAAAAGTCTGGCTTTCTGAAACCAAGAGCAAGATAGAAGTGGTAGCCTCATTTTCAGGCTGTAAGAAAACACAGTTTACCAAAATGACATCAGGCAGAGCCCATGACTTGACTGATTAAAAACTGTTACTCTTGAGCTCCTTTACCGCTTTCAGGGACTGAGAACCTCTAAAAAAGAAGTACAGACTTAGTTCCAGGTCCTGATGTAAAGCACACATTTATTGTGAAGAGGTTGTTATCTAAGCCTAGGGTCCCAGCATGCACAGAGGCCTTCAGGTTACTACTCTTGGACCTCTGCTCGAAGTGCCTACTGAAGTGTTTAACGCTTGGTTTTGGCAGGGTGATCGGCAACACCGTCCCTCTAGTGGCAGGAACCTGAATTGCAGGCCCAGTACCTTGAAAGGACCCATTGGCAAAAGAAAGGGGTTATGTCTCACAAGTTCAAATATTACGGAAACTTACATTTTTTATAGGACTTACAACCTTAAAAGTTCTTTCGCATGCACTCTCTCTTTTGACTCTCCCAACCGGTCTGTGAAAAACAGCTTGCATTTCATTTTTCAGATGAGGATAAAAAAAGATAAGCTGCTTGTTCAAGACCACATAGCTATTAGTGGACTCAGATCTTCTACTTTAAAGTTAGGCTTCTTTCTACCAGTTCATGCTTCTGTCTTATTCTGTACATCAAAATGAACTGTTCTGTGTCATGTCCAGGTCTGAGGCGTAACTACAGTGTAGAAATGAATACGATTGTCCCTTTTCCTAATAACTGTATTTCCCCTGTCCTAGGCAATGGTTGAGGAAACATGGCTTTGCAAGGAAATGCTTTAACCTTAAGTGACAAATGAAGGAAAGTGGACCAGAGATTTCTTACTTGATAGATCAAACCTTGGAAGCAACTGTCTCTTCTTTTCCAGACCAGGGAAGGGGTTGGAAGGAACTGAAGATCCAAAGTTCTGCCCCTGAAATTTCTGTCCTATGAGTGGGTTGATGTGCATCAGTCCTTTATAAGATGAAATGGCTTTTATTTTGCCATCAGGGTAAGGCTTACAATGCAAATGATCATGGGAGAGAGAATATATTGGCTTAAATTTGCGCTAGGCTGGAAGCGATTGATTTCCTGACAACCACTTTACTGCAGTCTGGCAAGGGGCGAGGGGGGGGCGGAGATTCAAAATGCCATGTAGAGACAGAGAGGGGATGGTGGTGACTCAGAGAGACATGGAGGGGATGGTGGTGACACAGAGATGGAGAGTGGATGGTGGTAATGCAGAGGACCGTTTCTGAAGACATGCCCCACCCACAGTACTTTCTCCTGAGAAATAAACCTGCCACAGCCATCCCTCCCTCTCCCAGCCACCCCTTCACCTTGACCCTCAACTTTTGACTCAGCCTGTCCTTCCAGAAAGAGCTTCAGCTGCTTAGCTTGCAGGCCTGACCCCAGGATGAACTCTGCATCCCACTGCCAGCTCCCTAGACTGCCTCAAGCTCTTCTCTTTCATGGCTCCTTGGAGGCCAATGAGGGAGCAGACACGGAGTTGGGGGGAAGCTGCTGTCAGCTCTCCGCATCTTCTCACGTTCCCCAGTGTATCTGAGCCTTTCCCTGGATCTTAAGAAAATTAAGATATTGAATTAGAGGCTCTGGAGGACCCCAGTGGGTGGACACGCAGCAGAAAGCAGAGCAGTCTCCTTTGCAAGGAATGTGCATGAGAGGGAGCATTCCTGGGTGTGTCTGTGTATTAGAAGAAAGAGCAAAGGGAAAGTTTTTGCTACACTTGCTGCCCTGAAATAAAAGCCCAACAGGCACACATATACAAACAACACACAACACACACAGACATGCACACCCCTACAGACTCCTTTCTGAATGGATTTTCATTTCCTGGACTTTGTGTCATAGGCTTTGTCTTTCCTGTGACACAGAATAGACCAAGGAAGAAAGTGACCAAATAGAAACCCTGGGTTCCTTCACCATTGATTCATCTAGTGCCCAGGGCTGAACCACCAAGAGCATAGCACTCTCAGCAAGACCCAGGCCCCAGCTGCTGCCCAGACCAGAGTAGGGACCTGAGTAGGCTGGGGCCTAGCACTTCCCTGGAAGGGAAATCCTTCTTTGCCGTGGAATTGCTCTCATTTTTATGTACATGGCAAACCACTGCTCCTAACTTTGGATGCAATTGCTTTTCTCCATGTCATTCGATCCTTTCCAGCACCCAAATGCCAAGTCACAGATTTCCGGAAAAGACCCAGACAAAACTATGTAGGCTCTCCTCAGCCAGGTTCCCTGCTTCTGGGGGAAACTGGTCCAGAGGGAAGAGGAAGGACCCCGGGCACTCCTTTATCCAAAGAATCAGTCACTGGCCTAGTGCCCACCCCACCAAGGGCATTGCCAGGGCTAACCCAGGAGGATGGAAGTCCAAAGTGTGTGTGAGGAGGGTGGGGGCTTGTAATAGTCTGGTCTGACCTGAACTCTTTGAATCTGTATCACTCATCTCTTGCATCCCAGGACCAACCTATAGGTCTGAGCTCTGGGCAGTGCAGAAAGGGTCGGGGAGGGACTTCCCATTGTGATGCAGTGGAAACAAATCTGACAAGTATCCATGAGGATATGGGTTCAATCGCTGGCCTCGAAGAGGGGGTTAAGGATCCGGCATTGCCTGGAGCTGTGGTGTAGGTCGAAGATGTGACTTGGATTTCACATTGCTGCGGCTGTGGTATAGGCCGGCAGCTGCAACTCTGAATCAACCCCTAGCCTGAGAACTTCCCTATGTTGTGGGTGCGGCCCTAAAAAGCAAAAATAAATAAGTAAGTAAGTAAGTAAGTAAGTAAATAGTCGGGGAAAGGTTGCTGAACTCCAAAGAGAAGAAAGAATAAAAACAGTTCAAAGGAAAAGAAAGATGTGGGCAGGGGGTTGAATGGAAAGAGAACAGGGGAAATGAGTTACTCCTCCGATTACAAGGGGCTCGTAGATGGGCTCGTGCCTGCACCGAGGCAGCAGGCGACCGGTCAGGGTAGAGACCTCCAAGCCCACCTGCAGTCCCAAGCAGGGGGCTGGGCTTTGGTGTTGTGCTGGATAAGCAGGAGGGAAACTTGGAAACCTTGCTTGATTCCGTGGAATGTTTTTGCTGATTAAAGGCTTAGAAGCTGTCAGAGCTCTTTAACCCCTGCTGCTACCAAACAGCCTTGGTAGGTGAGACACAAAGGCTCATCTGAATTTAAAGGGAGTAGACAGAAGTGGTTCTGAAGTCCCAAGCCAGCCTCATGGGGCTGGAGCTTACCATTGGCTTGAAGACCAGGGCCCTGATGAGGGGTTGGAGGACCAGCGGGAGTTTCCTGCTGAGAGACTTGGGAACTGCCAGCTGAGGTTAAAAATAACATTCTGCTTTGGCTGGACTCATGGTCTGCCAGGAGCTGCAAAAGAAAAACCCATCTCTGAAGCTCCTGCTGGAGCAGAGATGATGTCCTGGGTAGACTTCTGAGGAGGAAGAAGAACGAAACAGGCATGAGGAGAAATGAGCTTCTAGCCTCAATGTCAATACCTCACCCCACTGTCAGGTTCCTGGGCTTGGCCTGCTGGCTGCAACTCCTCCCAGGAAGATCACAGTCCTTCTGTGAGAGGCCAGCTTGCTGTGGAAGGTGCAGAAGAGACCCCATCCTCCAAGGAGCTGCCCCAACATCTACCCTGAATAGGGCCCGGAGCCCAGAGGCCTCCGTGGATGACAGAATTAGCTGGATCATCTCTGTTGAGAAAATGGAACCCCTTCTGTGTGCCTAGTCATCCTTTATTCACAGACCCAGTGCTTTCAAGAAAGCAGAACCTGGGAAAATCTCCTTAATGAAGACAGAATGCAGCTGTCCACCCCCAACCCCATCTTCCTCATTTGATAATCAAGAAAACAAATGGAGGTCAAGGCCACACAGCGAGAGGCAGAGTCCGTGGTTCCCACATCTGAGCCTCCTCCACCCCACCCCGCTACCTCTGCTTTCTACCCCTGCAGGAATTCCCAGCCAATCCACCAGGCGCTGGGAACTGAGAATTCTTTTTTAAAAGGCTTTACTTTTTTAAAGCAGTTTTACTTTTACAGTAAAATTGAGTGGCAGGTATGGAGATTTCCCCCACACATACAGCTTCCTGCATTATCAGCATCCTACACCAGACCAGTCCATTTGTGACAAATGATGAACCTACATTGACACATCATAGTCAACCGGAGTCCATAGTTTCTATTACATCTCACGATTGGTGGTCCACATTTGTGGGTTCAGACAAATGTAAAATGACATATACTCACCATTATAGCATCATACAGGGTACTAGTATGTATTCTGTCATGCTATAAATCCTTGCACAGAGAATTTTCTCGACTCCTATACCGAGGAACCAATCACAAGGCTTAGTGATTGTTAGTCTTGGGATTCATCTCTGGTGCACAGCTGGCTGGGGGCTCACTGGCTTGAAGACATTCTGCTCCCCCACATTCTTTGTTGCTGGCACCAGCGATGGACACGCAGTCTCAGGAGGAGGATACAGGCACCTCAAACTGACAGTTAGGGTCAGCAGGACCATGCTGTGATGTAGAGTTGTCATTGTAGACAGAGCTTGTCTTTGGAAGCTCCTAGTTCCACCTCCACAACATCCGTGTGCACGCGCCCTGCACGCGTGAACACACACACACAAACACAGTTTCTGTTCTTCTAGTTCAGTGAAGTTGTCTCTGTCCTTTTTAGGGATCCCAGTGCTTTTTTGCACTGCCTTCCATCAACTGTCATAAAACTTCAAGGGAGGAGTTCCCATCGTGGCGCAGTGGTTAACGAATCCGACTAGGAACCATGAGGTTGCGGGTTCGATCCCTGGCCTTGCTCAGCGGGTTAACGATCCGGCGTTGCTGAGAGCTGAGAGCTGTGGTGTAGGTTGCAGACGCGGCTCGGATCCTGCGTTGCTGTGGCTGCGGCGTAGGCCAGTGGCTACAGCTCCGATTAGACCCCTAGCCTGGGAACCTCCACATGCCGCGGGTGCGGCCCAAAAATGACAAAAGACAAAAAAAAACTTCAAGGGAGGTCCTCTTGTGACTCTGAACCTGACATACTGTTCGTGAGAATGTGGGTTCAATCCCTGGCCTTGCTTAGTGGGTTAAGGATCCAGTGTTGCCCCCTGCTGCTGCAGTGTAGATCAAAGACACAGTTCGGATCCAGTGTTGCTGTGGCTGTGGTGTAGGCTGGCAGCTGCAACTCTGATTTGACCCCTTCCATATGCCATAGGTCCTAAAAAGGAAAAAAAAAAGTGCTTTGAGAAGGGACCGAAGGTCAGTTATTTGCTGTTCAGTGTGAGCTGAAGCCATTTTCCTTCCCAGAAAATGGGAAGGTGTTTGCACCATGGACCTTAGCTCTCTCTGTATGATGCAAAGTTTTGTCTTTTAGAAATTTTAGATACCTAAAAGCAGGTGAGAAGAAGGAGGCCCTTCCCTGGGTCCTTGAAATCACCCCCAGTAGTACCTGCTTCTGCTTTGCCTAGCACAGGCTCTAGCCTCCCGTCATCCAGACACAGTGATGAAGAGTCAACACAGGACGTGAATTTATAAAAAAAAAAAAAGGAGGGGGGATTTGAATTAAAAATGCTCCTCTGGTGTAAAAACTAAAGTTTTATTTTTCCAAAATATAAAGCAGGTAAGAATAGATCCGACTCAGTGCTATGGTGCAGGTGTGTGATGTTAGGACCAAGAACACTGGTAAGACCAAGACTCTAGTCTGGGGTTCATGGAAAAGTAGCTGTGGGATTTCAAAAGTCGCTCTACTTCTCTGTGCCTTGATTTCTTCCTCCCTAAAATGTGTGGGTTGTATTAAAGGCAGTTTCTTCCAGCTCTAGTGTCCTGCCGTTCCATAGCGGGAGGAGGAACTAAAAGCAAACCAGATGAACTCAGGGTGCCAGGCTTCCCACATCCTTTGCTTTTGACAAAGATGATTGAAGTGGCTGAAGGAAGCTATTTTCACCAAACCTAGACTTGCCCTATCCCAGGAAGTAGGCGCTAATGCCCAGCAGATTGCAAATGCCACTGTGACAAAGAGCCCAGCTCCATTTTAAAAGGAAAGCATATTGATTTTTGGAATAGCCATCTCCTAGAGAATGTAACTTTGAGCCAAACCAAGGAAATTTATGAGGGTTCAGCTGATTCGTATAAAGTTCTTACATCAATAAGTGCTGCCTAGAAGAATCTGGCCATTGTGGTGGCTCAAAAAGGCAGATATAAGGATAATTATGCTGGTATCAGACATAACAGACAAAGGAAGTCATATGACAGAGGTGGGGGGGGGGGTCTGCATTGTTGTATCTGGTGGAAAACACACTAGGCTTGAAACTGGGAGTTAAGACACTTGGGTACAACTTCCAGTTCTGATACCAGTCATAGGTAAGCTGCATCACTAAGGCAGGGACCGAATCTGTCTTGCCAATTGTGGCAAACGGGGCCTGGCATCTAGGAGGCACTCAGTAATTTTTTTGAATCAGTGTTTTGCAATATCACATAAGCACTGAACCTTGGCTGTCCTTTCTTACTTGCTCTTTCATGTCATCCCTTCTCAGTCTCCCTTCCTTATCGAGCTCATGGTTGTCTTTGCCTGGATTATTACAATAGGCTTCTAACATCCTCATTGCCTCTGGTCTTGCCCCCAGTCTAGTCCATTCTTCACACTGCAGCCGGAGTCATCTTTCTGAAATGAAACTTTGGCTATTTTACTCCATATTTTAAAGTGTCTTCTAAATTGTTATATTTATTGGCATAACCTTGTTCATAACACACACATTTTCTTTTAATGTCTGTTAGATCTATAATATTGTCTCTTTACTTTATTGCCCAATACATGATGGTATTTAGTCAGCGTTTCATATGTACTTGAAAAGAGTATGTTCTGAAGTTGTTTGCAGTGTTCAGTTAAGGAAAGTTGTCTAATATTTCAAGCTTCTATTTCCTTAATGATTTTTTTTTTTTTTGTCTACTTGCTCTAACAGTTACTGAGTTAGGTTAAATTTAGGGGTTATGATTATATATTTATTTATTTCTCCTTTTAGCCTGTCAACTTTTGCTTTATGTATCTTAAAGCTGTTATTAAGTTCATACAATTTAGAATCTTTCTATTCAGTGGGCCCTTTTGTCATAAGAAAAACTTATACTTTCTCTTTTTTATTGCATTGGTCCAACTAGAAAGATTAATTTTAACAATATTTTAAGAAATCTATATCTAGTAATACTTTTTAACTAAAGTCTTTTTTGTCTGAAATTAATATGCCCATACTAGTCTTTGATTTACATGGTGTGTCTTTTTCTGTTTTTTTTTCTCTCAGCCTTTCCATGTCCTTTTGAAGTGATTAGAAATATAAATATCTGCCCTTGGTTTCTGGCACATTGCTCCTAAAACCTTATAATCTTCTGAGTAATAGGGGTGCTTGGAGCATCTTTGATTCTAGTATTTAGTCTATTACCCCAGACCCTGACCCAGTATTCCTAAATTCCTTGGAATTTCCTGGGTGACAGGAGTGTTTTTGTCCGAATAAGATGATTCTTGGTGGAGTCCTTGATGCGTCCCAGTCACCAAAAAGACCAAGCCATGATTAGAACCTTGGAACTTTCAGGAGTTCCCGTCATGGCTCAGTGGTTAATGAATCTGACTAGGAACCATGAGGTTGCAGGTTCGATCCCTGGCCTTGCTCAGTGGGTTAAGGATCCGGCGTTGCCTTGAGCTGTGGTGTCAGTTGCAGACGTGGCTCGGATCCTGCATTGCTGTGGCTGTGGCAAAGGCCGGCGGCTACAGCTCCTGTTAGACCCCTAGCCTGGGAACCTCCATATGCTGCGGATGCGGCCCTAGATAAGGCAAAAAGACAAAACAAAACAAAACAAAAAACCTTGGAACTTTCAGCCCCAAAACCCATCCTCGTGAGAGGGGAGAGGGGCTGGATCCTGAGTTAATAAGTGATCATGCCTATGTGATGAAGCCTTGGTAAAAATCCCTAAAGTATGGAGAGTTTCTGGGGTTGATGAATACGTCCATGTGCTGGGGAGGTGGGGGTGGCACATCCCAACTCCTTGGGGACAGAAGCTCCTGAATTCACCCTACTTACATCTTTGATGATTCTTCTGTATGCCATATTTAGGGTACTCATATTTTTTTATACTATGTAACGATCTGGTAGATGTGTTTCCCTGAGTTCTGTGAGCCATTATAGAAAATTATTGAATCCAGGGAGGGAGTCATTGGAACCCCCAGTTTGTAGTCAGTTTGGACAGAAGTATGGGTAACCTGGGGACCCACTACTTGTGACTGGCATCTGAAGCGGGTGTGGTCTTGTGGAGCTGAGCCCTTAATTTGTGGCATCTGATGCTACCTCCAGATACATAAAATCAAAACTGAGTTGAATTATAGTACATTTAGCTGCTGTTTGGAAATTTGTTGGTGTGGGGGAAAAACCCACACATTGCATGCCCAGAAGTGTTCAGTATGTAGAGGAAATAGAAAGTTTTTTCCCTTTGTACCTTTATATGTAAAATTTGTCTTTTAGAAACAGAATTTAATTTTTTTAAATTTTTTCATAAATGTTAGAAATCTTTACCTTTCATTTGGTGTTTATTCTATTTCCAATTACTCTTTTGATTGATATATTTGGTCTTAAGTGTACATCTTTATGCCAGTAAACTTAAAAATTTAGATAAAGTGAACAAGTTCTTGAAAAGCACAATTTCCTAAAATTAATACAAAGTAAGTAGGATCCTCCCATATCTATGGAATAATTTGGATTTCTAATTTAAAACATTCCTACATGGAAAACTCCAGGCTCTAATGTCTTCACTAGTGAATTCTTCCAAATATTTTTGGAAGAAATAATACTAATCTTACACAAACTCTTCCAGGAAAAAAGAAGGAAATGAATAATTCCCAACTCATTTTATAAAACCAGTATTACTTTCATCAGGTGATATCAACTTCTTAAAATAACATTTTAAGCAATGAAAATCACAGACCAATGTTACTTACAAGCATGGATGCAAAAAAAAAAAGACCTAAACAAAATTTAATAAATTCATCAGTATACAAAAAGATAATACATAATGGCTATATTCTAAGAATGAAAGTTTGATTTAACATTCAAAAATCAATGAAATTCTCTACATGAATAGAATAGAGGAGAAAAATCATATAGTCCTTTCCATAAAGGTAGTAAAAAATTGACAAAATTCAATATATATCCTTGATTAAAAAAAACAAATCTCAGCAAATTGGGAATAAGAGGAAATGTTCTACAGCATACATTATACTTGATAGCACAATGTTACATGCTTCCCCTCCCCTGCCCCCAACTTCAGCAATGACACAAAGATGTCTCCTTTCACTATTACGTTCGCTGTTATACTGGGGGTCTAGGCCAGTACAGTAAGCTATGCATAAAGGAGGTATAAAGACTGGAAAGAAAGAAATAAAACTAACGTTATTTACAGACTACATAATTATATAGATAAATAATTCAAGAGAGTCAATTGAAAAACTATTATAATTAATAAATAATTTAACAATATCACTCTATGCAAGGTCACTATCCAGCAATCATTTGTATATACTAGCAAAATCAATTAGAAATGTAAAAAAATTTAAATGTCAGTTTACAGTAACATAAAAAAATAAAATGTCTAGGAATAAATCTAACATAAGATATGCAAGACCTCTATGTCAATATTTGTAAAACGTTATTGAGAGAAAATTTTAAGTTCTCAGTAAATGGGTGGATGAATATGCCAAGTTTATCAGTTGAAAGACTCGATGTTGTTAAGGTGTCAGTTTTCCCCAAGCTGATCCACAGATGAAATGCAATCCCAATCAAAACCCCAGCAGGCTTTAAAAATATAGAAACTGCCAAAATTTAAAAATCTGCATAGATGTGCACAGAATATAGAATAGTTAACAATTTGAAAGCAAAAGGAACAAATCTGGAAGATTTATATTACCTGATTTTGAGACTCACTACAAAATTACAGCAATCAATTCAGTTTGGAATTGTCATAAGGATAGATAAATAGATGGAACATATTAGAGTCCATAAATAGACCCACATATACATGTCAAATGACTTTTTATAAAAGCTCCAAGATAATTCAGTGAAGAATTACAACAAATTGTGTGGAAACAGGATCATATTTATGTGGGGGGGAAACTTATTCTCGATCCCTGTTGCATATCATAACAAAAATTTGTTTCAGATAGATCATAGATCTACATGCAAAAGAGAAACCATAAACCTTCTAGAAGAAAATAAATACCTTCACCTCCATGGGTTAAGAAATATTTTTTTAAACTGAAGTATAATTGACCTATGACATTATATTAGTTTCAGATATACAGTGTAATAATTTGATATTTGATATATTGCAAAACGATTACCACAATAAGTCTAGTTAAATCTATCACCATACATAGTTACAGAATTTTTTTCTTGTGATGAGGACTTTTAAGGTTTATTCCCTTAGCAGCTTTCAAACAGCTTTATTAACCATAGCCACCATGCTATATGTTACATCCTATGACACATTTTGTAACTGAAAGTTTGTACCTTTTGACTTCTTCACTGCTTTTGCCCACCCTTCATCCCCTGCCTCTGGCAATTACCAATCTGTTCTCTGTATCTATGAGCTAAGTTTTTTGTGTTTGTTTTTGATTCCATGTAAAAATGAAGTCATAAAGTATTTATCTTTCTCTGACATTGCATTTAGCATAGTACCTTCAAGGTCCAGCCAGATTGTCACAAATGGCAAGATTTCATTATTTTTTATGGCTGAATAATATTCATATTTATCTCACATTTTCTTTATCCATTCATCTGTCAATGGACTCTTAGATTGTTTCCATATCTTGGCTATTGTAAATGATGCAAGCAATAATTTCTTAAATAAGGCCCAAAAAACATTCACTGCAGGAAAATGATAAATTGTATCTGAAAATTTAAAATCTGACTTTTGTTATTCAAAAGACTCTATCAAGAAAGTGAAAAAACATGTCATGGACTGGGAGAAAATATTTGCCATACAGATCTCTCACAAAGGACTTATGCTCATGATATATAATAACTCCTTAGTAACAGTAAAAAGTAAACAATCCAACTTTCTAAGGCCAGATTTGATCACTTAGTGAAAGACAGATGAATGGCCAAAAAGAGGATTCTCAACATCGTTGGTCGTTAGGGAACTGCAAAGAGAAACAATGAGATACGACTTCATACCCACTGGATAAACAATAGCAGGTGTTGATGAGAATGTAGAGAAGAATTTTCAAAATTGTTGCTAGAAGTGTAGAATGACACAGCTACTTTGGGAAACAGCTTGGCAGTGGCTGCTAAAGCCAGACTTATACGTACAACTCCACACTTAGGTATTTACCCAAAAGAAGTGAGTGTATATTTTGACCAAAGATGTGTTCACGAATATTCACAACAGCTTTATTCATAATCACCAAATTCTGGACTCAAGGTAAATGCCTGTTAACAAGTGAATGGATATACAAATTGAGATGTGCTCCTGTAGTGGAATAATGAAGAGGGAGACACTATAGCAGTAAGCAGGAGGAATCTCACAGGTATAAATTTGAATGAAAAAGCCAGACCCAAAAGGAGATATTCTGTATAATTCCATTTATATAAAGTTCATAATGAGGCAAAACTAACCTATCGTGAGAGATTTTGGAAGGATAGTTGCTTTAGGAGAGGAGAACTGACTGATTAGGAGGCATGAGGACAACTTCTGGGGCTGGACCTGGGTATCCATGGTGTAGACAGATGTAAAATTGGCACTTTAGACAGAATAACCAGCTTGTCTTGGAATGCTTGGAACTGACTTGGTTTTAAAACTAGAAGTCTTAGCCTGGGGAAACCAGAATGCTGGGTCCCTAACTTTAGATTTGAGCACATTACCATGTGCATGCTATTGCTCAATTTTTCTGAATCTGGAAAAGAAAAAAAAATCAATAAGAAAAAAAAATCAATAAGAAAAAACAAAATGTTTTCAGTGGCTCTCCATTGCCCTTAGGACAAAGTCCAAACTGCTTTCTCAAGGTACATAAAGCGTTTGCAGTGTGGCCCACGTGTGCTTCTTGGTTTTCATGTCCTGCCTCACCCCTTGCCCTCTCCACCAGTCACACTGACTGTTGACAGCTCCCCGAATATGCCACACTTATTCTTGGATGAACTACTGTTTCTGCTTAGAAACCATTTTCCCTAGCTCTTCTCAGCTAGCTCCAATTCATCCTTCAAAACTCAGCTTGGATACCATCAGCTATAGGAAGTTTTTCCTGGTCCTAGCAAATATAAGTGGTCAGTAATTTATTTATTCCTTAATATAAAACATTATATTAAGCTTCTAAAAAAGTACTAGGAAGTACCCAGCCCTAGGGCCCCACAGTCTAATAAGCATGAACACAGACCGTGGCAGAAAATAAAATGTAGGAGTTTCCATTTTGGCTCAGTGGTTAATGAACCCAGCTAGTATCCATGAGGAAACGGGTTTGATCCCTGGCCTTGATCAGTGGGTTAAGGACCCAGCGTTGCCAGTAGCTGTGGTGTAGGTCGCAGATGCGGCTCAGATCTCATGTTGCTGTGGCTGTGGTGTAGGATGGTGGTTGCAGCTCCGATTAGACCCCTAGCCTGGGAACCTCCATATGCTGAGAGTGCGGCCTGCAAAAGACAAAAAAAGAAAAAAGGAAAATGCAGGTGTATAGGGTCTACGCTAAGGCACCGTCTCCCCTGATCCAAGCCTGCAGGGAGAAGGAGGAGTTTTCATAGCTGATTTAAGAAGAAATGATATCTACAAAATAACTTTTTGGAATTTGTTTCGAACACATCACTTGCACAGATAAAAAGGGATCATTTTCTTTGAGTAATCTTTAAAGTAACTGAGTTTTTATGCTTTCCTAACCCCCCCCCAGTTTTATTGAGTTATAATTGACATATAGCACTGGATAAGATTAAAGAGTACTGCAGAGTGATCTGATTTACAGACATCATGAAATGATTACCACAGTAGGTTTAGGGAACATCCATCATCATTGCTTTCCTACTTTCAAATATTATCCAGAAAAAGACAGTGGTATTCAGTAGCTGTGAATAGTCCAGTGGTGAGTTATTCACAAGGCGGTCCGAGGATGGAGGAAGTAGAGTGTAGATAGGAGCAGATTCCTGGGCTTGTATACCTGATCAGTCACTTCCCTAGAGCTTTGGGATATTGCACAAGTACTTAAAACTCTCTGAGCCCCATATTCTTCATACGCAAAATTGGAATAACCGTCGTACCTACCTCCTAGGGTTACTGTAAGGATTAGATGAATCAGTACATAGGAAGGACTTGGAAAGGTGGCTGATAGATACACAGTCAGAACTCAATGAGTGTTGCTGTCCTTATGAGGAACACTGGGTAACAGTGAGGAAACAGATATTTCCCCGTTCAGTATCACCCCACGTGTCCCCAGCTCTCTTCTGAGCCCTAGGCTCACCATTCTTACAGCCTAAAGGATGTTATCACCTGATTGAAATATGAGTAGCTCAAATTCAGTATTAATCAATCCCAGATCCCCTTCTTCTGAGAGGCCAGGAGTTGAACCTGTGTTCTCATGGATACTAAGCAGATTTGTTTCCACTGAGCCACAGTGGGAACTCCCCAGATCCCCTTCTTGGATTTGTTGGCTAATTGTCTTTTGCCTGGAATAAAAACAACACAATCATACTTCTTTCCCTCTTCTTCCGTATCCAGTTATCTACTTAGTCTTGAAAATTCTCACAGCCGTTCCTTTTTTTTTTTCCAGTTCCATAGCCACTTCCAGAAATAGAATTTCAGATCATCACATATTTGGATTTCTTCCATACCCTTTTAATTCACTTGCCTCTAATTCAAACTAGTATTCCTAGACCATCCCTTGATCCCATGCTCTTTTGCCCAAAAAATCTTCAGTGGAACCTCATTGTCTTTGGGGATGGGTCAACACTCTGCAGTCTGACATTCAATGTCCATCACAATCTGACTCCAAACCAACCCTTTTGAATCAATTTGTCTTCTCTATAAAATTTCTCTGTCAACTTGTTTACCTAATCTGCAGCACTGCCTGGCATACTTGGCTGGGATTGAGTTAAGGCGCAAGGCCTAGAAGTCGACTCTTTCTCCTCTAAGCCGAAGCTTAGAGCTTTGCACTATCCCCAAACGTAATGTGGACGAGGTAGAGAACCCAAATACTCAGGACCAAGGAGAAATGAAAGCAACCAAGAAGGCTCCTCTCTGGCCAAAATAATGGCTGGCCTTCACTTTCAGCCCAGAAGAAAAGGGAGAAGAGAGGACCACACCCAACTTTTTGCACCAACTGTTAAAAATTCAGTTGCTCTTGTCTACCACCAAAGCACAATCCTGATACTGTCCTCAGTCTGGCCACTTGGATTTGTAACTTCTCTTGGGGCTGGAGTTCTGGCATTTTCCTGTATCATGAGCCTCAGCTGTATAGTGCTCCCCACCTCATCACCTTTGCTCATATCATTGACCCTGATCTGCATACCATTTGCCTGTGAAGTCTACTTGACGTCCTTCAAGATCTAAAATAACGTTGTGCTTCTTGGTCACCGTAGTTCAAATTCATATCTTCTAACTTCTAATAGCACTGACTGTACTTCTCATTTGATATTGAGCGTCTCCTGACTTGCATTATTAGCAGTATTTTCTTAGGCATATATATTTACTCCTAACTGCACTGACAGCTCATTAAGCTATAGATCATGTCCCTGTGCAAGTTTGGAGATGCTAATTAATATTCTTTGGTCCACGTTTTCACTCTGATACCAATTACGCTTAACAAATATGTGTAGATGCATTAAAGGTTTTATGCGTTAGGCTTGGATTTATAGACAGTGTGAAAGGGATCTAAAGACATGGTCGCATACAAGGCTGTTCATTGCTACCATACTTTTGACAGCAGAACATTAAAAACCAAGAAGTGTCCGTTAGAAACATAATGGATAGGAGTACCTGTCATGGCTCAGCAGAAACGAATCTGACCAGCATCCATGAGGACACAGGTTCAATCCCTGGCCTTGCTCAGTTGGTTAAGGATCCAGTGTTGCTATGAGCTATTGTGTAGGTCACAGGCACAGCTTGGATCCTGCGTTGCTGTTGCTGTAGCTTAGGCCCACAGCTATGGCTCTGATTCAACTCTTAGCCTGGGAACTTCCATATGCTGAAGGTGTGGCCCTAATAAAAAAGAAAAAAAAAATAGACCACATCTATGTGTATCAACACAGATAAATCTAAAGCCATAATGCGTAATGAAAAGAACAAGTTTTATGACTATATTACATCCTACCATGTTGTAGATTTTAAAAGCATAGCTAAAATAATATATTCTATTCATGAATATGAGTAGAATAAAAATAGGCTGTAAAATTATGGATCAAATCCATTCATATTTATCAATGAAAAGAAGGGATCAAAGAGTCTTCAAACCATTTTCTGGAATTTTTATCTTATTAAATAAACAAACACAACAAAAAAGGGGGCTTGTCAGATTATCCTTTGTCTTTTTCTATATTTTTAAAGCTTCTCAAAATGAAGAGAAACAAGCAGAAAGATTGCATTCAGTCCAGCCCCTGTCCTCTGGCTGGCACACTGTTATTCTTGCTATTGTATGAATATGGAGATGAAGGGAGAGGAGAGGGCCTGCCTAAAGCCCTTCAAAGGCCAGGACATGGCTTGAGAATTACTGCCGATTAAAGTTGACTAAATCCTTTCAATCTGCTAGTTTTCTTAGTTATTTTCTTGTAAGTCAAAAGTGAGCTGGAGGTGGGGAGTGGACAGGAGAAAAAGAAGAAAACCTTTCTTGTTGCCTGGTTACAGCAGATCACTGCACATTGTTTTTGACTTCTTAAAAAGAGATGTCTCATTGTGCCCTTTTTGGGTTGATGTTATTTCTGGTTAAGGTCTGTACATATCTTGTACATCATCTGTGATAATAATAATAATAATAATAGTTAACAATTTTCAAGGGCTTACTATATGCTTGGCATGATGTACTTCACATACAGCTTTCTATCCATATGGATACTTCTAGCTGCAAGTAGGATAAAACTCTACTCCAACAGGGTTAAACAGTAAGGAAATGTGTTAGGTCATATAACTTGGGGTCCAGAGATTGATGGCCTTCAGGACTGGTTTAGTTCAGAGGCTCAATTATATCAGCCAAGACCCAACCAACATTTCTCTGTCTTTCTATCTTACTGTTTGAGGATCAGTTTGTCCTATTGTAGTGGAGACCCAAACTGGCTCAGACGTGTCTATCCCTAATGAATCATGATGGAGGAGCTGGGGTTCTACATACTCTTGAAAGTCTTGAGAGGCTGGGGTGGAATGGATGCTGGGAAGAAGACACCATGCCCACCACAAGTGTGAAGTAAATGCTATTGCAACCCACAGTTCATAAATGCGAAAATGATCAATGAGAGTTTAAGTGGTCTGCCAAGGTCCATGGCTAGTAAGCGCAATGCTCTCCGTGACTGCCTTGCTCTGCCTTCCCATGCCTTATGGTGCAAAGTTAACCGTAACACACGAGTCAGCCATGTGGTCCTCCTGCAACGTAGCCCTGAAACCACGGTCGGTGGGTGGTCACCTCCAGGCCTCCACGGTTCCCTTCCCTCAGCTTCTGACTCCCCTTTTCCTTTTCACCACGTTGATGCCATCTCTTCTGCTCTAGATGCGCCTCCCTCTGCAAACTTGCTGTGTGTGATAGATGGATGTGCTGCTTGCCTGACTCCCTGCTGTCTTTGGGAAGTTAGCCCCTAAGGTGGTTTTGAACTATAAATCTTTTTTTGAAACAAATTGTTTGGAGCCTAAGAACAATAACAACAAGCTTGGGAAATTTACAGAGCCTCTAGAATCTAACAGTTCTCTTAGTCATCAAGCTGGATCTCTTCCCAGTAAGTAGGCCTCAGGCCCTGTCCCAGAGGAAGGAGGGAAGGCTTCCTGCAGCTCAGTAGGACAAACCGATCCTCAAACAATAAGATAGAAAGACAGAGAAATCTCCTCGAGTTGGGGCTACATCTCAGGGCTTCTTCCCAAGGTCACCTCCTTAAGAGGACCTCAAAGTCCTCACCTGATGTCTTTGTCATCTTTCAAGGTGTCTTCCTTGGGAGCACTACCTCCACTGTGGAAGTCCAGTTTTCCTGGACGAGGTCACTGTTTCCTGCAGTGCTGTGCAAAAACATTCTGGGGCCCCCAAGTCAGGCAGGCAGGCCAGAGTCAGTCAGTGTTCTTCATAAACCACGTGGGCAAGTGAGGATGTGCGTACGAACGCACAGATGGATCTTGTTAGAACACAGATTCTGATTCCATAGGTCCAAGGAGGGGATTTCAGATTCATTTCTAATAAGCTCCAGGGGTGCTGATGTTGCTGGTGTGTGGCACACACTGGACCAGGACAGGAGTGTGAATGATGCTAATATTTGGCTGTGAGTCAGCCATCCCATTATGGACACCGATGTGTTTGGGGCTTAAGGCCAAGGAATTAGCATGTCCCGGGAGCTATCCATTCTGGCCTGACATGATGTTGGGTCCTCACAGGCTGCCAGGAATGAGTAATGCCTGGTCTCCTCAGAGCCCTAAGATACCAGTGCCAAAGGGCGGAAGCTGCAGGAAGACGGATTTCCTTTCAACATGGAGGCTGGCTCCAGCCGCAGAGCTTGCTAGGCCCGGGCGTGGCCAAGAAGGGCCAAGAAGATGCTTGCTGAGGGTGTAAGGAGGCCAAAGACTGGGGCAGAGGGACTTACCCTGGGCGTTCTTAAGAATCCCCTTCAGCCCTGAGATTCTCTAAGCCATAATTCAAGGACAGAAGACAGTGTTGAGCCAGAAGTTTCTTGCCTTCTCAGCAGACTCCTATTCAGCCAGATTCTTCAAGGTGACTTGTGTGTGAGACCCAGCTTGTCATTTGAGCCCCGTTGGTTTTGCATTTGTATTCCTCTCCCCGAACAAAGCCCAGCCTCCTTCTCTCAAGGGTCACAACGGGTTAACATCATCAATACAGTCACAGGAGAGTGCGGTTTTAAAGTGAGAAGAAAAATATTGACAGGTTTGTACAAGAGATATAATTAACTCCATGCTCTGGTGATCTGCCAACACATCTTTCTCTCCTTCCAACCTTCGAACTCTTCCACGAGTCTTAAAAAATCCTGTTTTAGCCTTTAAAGGCCAAAAAAAAAGAAAAAAGAGGAAGAAATAATGGCTTGGCTCTGAGAAATATTCCAATCTTATGCAATTTAAATTTGGTATCATCTTTAAAAGATAACCTGCTATAGATGTTGTGGGTAAGAAGCCACGTGGTACCGACGCCAGCCCCCATGTCGTCCACCTTTGCCTTCTGACAGTCCAGCTTTCTCAAATGCTTTCTGTCTCAGCAAAGGTCAAATATTAAAAGTCACAGAGCCCAGAAATATGAGCGAACACCATCTAAGCCACAGCGTCTGACACAGGAGGGAGACTCTGTGGGAAAATCAATGCAAACACCAAACGGTGCAAGTGAAAGCATCAGAGAAACGACATGTTTGTGATCAGGAGATGCTTTGAGGTCTGCGGCGTTTGGTTGCTTCCAGTATTTTTAATACAGCAGTGAGAGAAGAGCTGGGTGGGGAGGCACATCTTTCATCTCTGATCCTCTCCCAAACAAAAATAGGGTAAGCACATTTGCATAGCAGAAGAAAGGGACAGATTGCCACTCCAGAAGGACCCGCAGGACACCTGTCAGAAATATTAAAAAGCAGGGTAACCTCACCAAACATGAAATGTTTCATGAAGTGGTCTGAAGATATTTGGTGGAAAGGCTACAATGGAAATAAATAAAATGTGGGCCATGCCCCACCTACAAACCCTCATCTTGTGAACGACCTCAGGATCCCGGAAAAAGGCCGCTCCCCTGTGCTTTGCTTCCCATTGAGAATCCCTCCGTCATTCCACAGTACAGAGAATGATCGAGTGACTGGAACTCAGGAGAAATCTTCTTGGCTCCTCTCCCACCCAAGCCAGAGCCCTCCCCACCCCCACCCACTCCTGACTCTCGTCCTTACCACCTGCCCTTCTTGGGAACATCATTTCCTCTCCTAGCGCCCAGGGAGATGTATTCCTGTTCTCAAGTCACACTCAGACCTAAGAGCACGACCATTTTCAGTAGATGGAGCTGAGACAGTGCAGTTAGAATTGCAGCCCAATTCAGGCCACCATGAGTCAGAAAGACCTTCACGGCCACCGGCAGATCGCATGAGCTCTTGAAAAATGCAGCCCAGGCAAACAAACCAGTTTGGGGAACATGCCTCCCTGGGTCAGTTCCACAACAGAAAAGTAAAGTCACGTCTCCCCCAAAGACTGCCATCTGAAGGAAGCAGAGCTGGCGGATGGTGGGGCAAAGGGGGGGGTTGTCTGTGGGCAGGGAACGCCCTTGATGCTTGTGTGTGATATTGGCAGTGGTCCACAGCCCTAGCTGCCTAGTGGGGTTAAATTTCCTGTGCCCAAACTCAGAGAGGGGGCAATTTGCTATCCCCAAAGACGTTTTGGACTGCAGAGACAAAGAGTTCAAAACAAAGTGGCAGGACTCGGGACAGTAGGAATATAGAAGAAGACAAGCTTTAAAAGGGACACCCCAGTGAGTGACAAACAGATCCTTCCCTTCTCTGTGCCCTAGGCAGCTCTGAGCAGGAGGAGGAGCAGGAGAAGGCTGAAGAGTGTGAGCTCGTGAGATGGGAGCTGCCCAGAACTGCCTGCCTGTGGAATTTTCCTAGCAATGAAACCATGAAAATAGGTTGAGGTTTTTGTTGTGGTGGTCACTCATATTGATCTTCTATCGTTAGGTCTCTCTCTCTCTCTGTCTCATAACACACACACACACACACACACACACACACACACGTTGCCCTTTCTCTCTAGCAGTTCTCTGACTTCAGGGAACATCAGAATCACCTATAAAGCTTGATAAAAATGTCAATCCCCAACCCCCCTCTTCAGAGGTTCGGATCCATGGGTTTAAAACCGTTTTTATGAATCAGAGTATTCAGCATTACCATCTCTATAAACTAGAGAAGCGTGTATAGAATAGAGAAGAGTCTGGAGTTCCCATCATGGTGAAGCAGAAACAAACCTGTCTGGGAACCATGAGGTTGCGGGTTCGATCCCTGGCCTTGCTCAGTGAGTTAAGGATCCAGCATTGCTGTGAGCTGTGGTGTAGGTCACAGATGCAGTTCGGATCTGGCGTTGCTGTGGCTGTGGTCTAGCCCAGTGGCTACAGCTCTGAATAGACCCCTAGCCTGGGAACCTCCATATGCCGCGAGTACGGCCCTAGAAAGACAAAAAAAAAAAAAAAAAATAGAGAAGGGTCTGAGCCACAGGTAAGTGGGAAAAGAATTCAGAAATGCACAGCTCCTGCTGCACCCATCTTCAGCAAAGATGCACAGACCACAGCCAGCACAAGGGTTTAAATATTCATAAGAGGCCATTAGGTCAATAGGAAGTGATATTTCAAGTTGGAGACCATGAATTTGGACCTTAAAAATCGCCACCATGGGGCTTCATGGGGGTGTTTCTGCAGGTGATGGAGGGGGATCAGTCTCTGACTGGACCAGTGTCCTCTCAGGGGCGCCTACAATCTGGGTGTAGTATTTGGTTGTTGATGTTTGGATGAACTAACCTCAGGGTTTCTGCGCATGAGCAAATAGCTCATTTCTTTCCAAGAAACAGCCTGTTTCTATAGAACAAGTATTTGGAAATTTGTTGCCCTTTATCATTCTTGGTCAGTTTCAAATCATCTTCTCCATTCTTGAAAGAACGAGTCCAGAGGGACTGTTGATTCAAATGTAACTACTGGTCTCTCTAGACCAGTCTTATCCAATTGAAATGTAAAATATAATGTGAGCTACATCTGTAAATTTAGTTTTTCTATTAGCTGTACTAAGAAACTAAAAAGACAGAAAAAAGTATGGAGATTCCTCAAAAAACTAAAAATGGAATTACCATTTGATCCAGCAATCCCACTCCTGGGCATCTATCCAGAGAAAACTATGACTTGAAAAGACATGTGTACTCCAATGTTCATTGCAGCACTCTATACAATAGGCAAGACATGGAAACAACCTAAATGTCCATCAACAGAGGAGCAGATAAAGTAGATGTGGTATATATACACAATGGAATATCACTCAGCCATTAAAAAGAAAGAAATAATGGCATTTGCAGCAACATGGATGGACCTAGAAATTATTATGCTAAGTGAAGTCAGTCAGGTGGTGAGACACCAACATCATACGCTACCACTTACTTACATGTGGAACCTAAAAGAGGACACAATGAACTTCTTTGCAGAACAGGTACTGACTCACAGACTTTGAAAAACTTATGTTTTCCAAATGAGACAGGTTGGGGGGTGGGGGGATGTGCTGTGGGTTCGGGATGGAAATGCTATAAAATTGGGTTGTGATGATCATTATACAACTATAAATGTAATTGAGTAATAAAAAAATGCTATAAAACAGAAAGAAACTAAAAAGATAGATATGAAATTGATTTTAATATTTAACCTGGTATTTCCAAAATATCATCGTTTCAACATATAGTCAGTATTTTTAAAATTACCCAGGTAGTACTTTACCTTTATTTGTATGAAATCTTCAAATTTGAGTTATCTGTTTTACACTTAAGGCTAATCTCCGTTTGGACTAGCACATTTAAGTGCTGATCAGCCACATGTGGCTGGCGGCTACTGGACAGGACTGCACAGATGTAGACCTTGGGCCAACCTGGGACAGAGAGTGGGTGGAGCACCCACTGAGGAGGGGGCATGGAGGAGGAGGCGCTGAAGAGCGTTGATAACTGCCCCACACTCAACTGATAGAGATACTGTCAGCTCTCCCTTCAAAATATGTTCAGAATCCTGCCTTTTATCACCCCTTCCATGGCTGCCACCCTGGATCCAAGTTCATCTCACCTGGATTGCCTCATACTGGTCTCTTATCAAACATTTCCTTCCTTTCCATTTTAGGAACACATAGCCTGATTCTTCTGCGAGTTGTTCCCCCCCCCCCGCCCCGCCCAATACAAGACATCAAGGCAGACTCCATTCCTCCCAGCTTTTGATTGAATAACAGCTTCTCTTTGAGATGTGCCCTATGTAAGAGTACAGTTTGCCCTCCTTCCACCATCCTGCTGCT
This sequence comes from Catagonus wagneri, assembly GCA_004024745.2. NCBI lineage: Eukaryota > Metazoa > Chordata > Mammalia > Artiodactyla > Tayassuidae > Catagonus > Catagonus wagneri. The sequence goes on along the minus strand of PVHT020000166.1, from coordinate 2,240,418 downwards.
CCCCTCCTCACAATGCGCCCACTTTATCTGGCTCCACTATTTAATATACTCGTGTTGTGTTTACTCTTTATTATTTACCACCTCCCCAAATGTATGCTTCATAAAGGCAGGCATCTTCATCAGTTTTGTTCATTGCTATATTTGCATGCCTGGAATAGTACCCTACACATAGTTGGTGCTCAATAAATAGTTGTTGAGCAAATGAATGAATAAGGATGGAGGCACCTTGAACTCAGCCCTCCATCAGTGAAGGCTTCTCTCTCCCACCTCCTCAGCCATCTTCCTCATCTTCCCACCACATGCAAAGGTTCTCAAAGGAACTGCTAGAATCAGAGTTAGTTAGGCATACTCACTGAACAAACTCTTCTCTTAGAGCAATGATTCTTCACTGGTTTTGGTTTTGTTCTGAATTTTTAATCATGAATTCCCTTGTGAAGCAGATGGCAGCTATGAATGTTCTCTGTCCGATATCCCTGGGGACATAATTTCACAGGAAGTTTTGGATGTTCAGAGGCTTCTGCCACTCCTCAGTTAGAGGCCAGGGACCTCCTGTGAAGAACTGCAGCCCCAGAGGTTCACCCACATGCAGTTTTCCAATCTGTAGTTGAAATCAAATCTTTCTGGTACAACAAAAGTAGAAACCATATCCAGAAAGAAATGTCAGGGCTCTCCAACCAGAAACAAACTTAAATAGTGATATAGTTTATCTTTTCTCCCAGGAAAACTCCACATTGGGGGGGGGGCAGTTTCACATCTAGTATCTCAAAGTTCTTCCTTATACTTCATCTAAATCGTTCCTGTTTTTAGAATCACCTGGCCCTCTGTAATCAAATCTCCTGGGAAAACAAGAAAGCAAGTGCTTGACTTAAAAATGGATTACAGAGTTCTCATTGCGGCTCAGTGGGTTAAGAACCCAACTAGTATTCATGAGGATGCATGTTTGATCCCTAGCCTCGACCAATGGGTTAAGGATCTGGCGTTGCCTTGAGCTGTGGTTACAGATATAACACGGATCTGGTATGGCCATGGCATAGGCTGGCAGCTGCAGCTCCAATCTGAACCCTAGCTGGAACTTCCATATGCTGCGCATGCAGCCCTTAAAAAAGGGAAAAAAAAATATTAGGATCGCTCCATGCCCTCCCCTCCCCTCGGGCAAAATAAACAGACTATTGGGCCTATTATCCAAGCTGATATTCCCTAAAAGCAATTTGCTTGGGAGGCCTGGAGCCTGGGCCAAGCCAGCATGGAAGGATCTGATTCCAGGCAGCTCTTCTCCTTTGCTAGAAATGTGGCACATGGTGACCGAGAAGGACACAAAGCAGAGGCTCTCCACACTCTCTTCCCAGAAGTGGCTGCCAGATCCACAATGCCGTCCCAGTCTTAGTTTGCGGACAGTGAATGTGTTTTCATCTCAGTCAATCAGATGATAATCTTCAAACAGGCCTTTGGTCAATGGAATGAAATAAAAGATGAATTTGCATTATTCTGAATTTCAGCTATTCAATGACAAGAGCCCAAAAGCTTTAAAAAACACTTTACAAAAATAAATTCACAGGGCTCCTTTTCCAAAGCATGATTCAGCTAGAGTATAGTACAACTCCCTGGGCCAGAACTGAAACTGCCTCAGAATTCTTAAAATGAAATCAAAGCATGACAGTCTGTGTCTTCCTAAAGCAAGTTTTATTCATTAGGCAAGAGAAAGAAAGCAGGCTAGCATAAAACACAGGGCTTATATCAGAACCTGATTAGAGCGTTTGGACAGAAATTGTTACATCAATATTTTTTGTTGGGGTTTGCAGTTTATTTATAAGAAATTGCCAAGAGGCTTTGGTAAATTGTGAGACTTCCTAAAGGAAAGAGGATCACACAATCAATGAACCTGAACAAAAACACATTAAATTCCCTGAAGAACTTAAAGAGCAATGGAAAGCAAAATCAACGTTATTTGACTGCTAATAGCTATCTTTCTTTGGCCACCTGAGGCTAACCAGCTTGTGGAAGCATGGGTTTCAGAAAACCTCTGACATTAGTGAGCCCCACAGCCCTCTATGTGGTGCCCACTGAGCTTGGGCTTGGACCACTTCCTTCACCACCTCAAGTGGATGATGCTAGCGGTTCATTCATTACCTTAGTTAACAACACACTGCTGGTGAGAAATTCACTGGCTCCAAAAGACCTAATGCTATTCAAAGCACAGCTCTAATTGATAGATGGTTCCTACTTCTCTGGACCCACAACAGTTGAGGAATAATTAATAATCACGAAGAAGCCAAATAATCCTTCCAAGAGGTTTAATAACTCAGCCAAGCAAAAAATCCTCAAATACTCTATCTTCTCTCATTATATGACTTTAATCTCTCCAGGCAAAAAAATATTGAGCAATTACAGTTGGCCACATGTTTGTGTGGCGGCATCCTTTTTGTTTGTTTGTTTTGAATTGTCCAGACTAATTGCTGTAAAATAACTGTTATTCTAAATAGTGATGGGATGAAGGGAAAATTATCTAAGGCAGAAAAATGTTATAACTTTGCCCTCTATAAATATTTTTAGAAGGAAATTTTCTGACTCCCAAGTCATAAGGGATTATAATTTTGGTATTCCTTTAAATTACTCCAGGGGACCCCTAATGAGCCACAGCTACCAAAATAGTTTCAGGGTGTGCTGAGAACTATGCAGTGCTGACTGAATTATGGCAGAGTTGACTCAGACAGGAGTAGAAAACTCTGGTCATGTATGTGGCATTCAAAAGTAAATTTTAAAGGATTTATTCATAGAGGGTCCTGTGGAAGGGTTCAGGTCATGATATGGGTCATATCATTAAAAAAAAAAAAAATCACTGGGGGAGACCTTTTAAGAGAAGCATAGGTTAGACCCATCTTTGTACAGATGTTCCATTTGACTTGACCAACTAATGCTTGGAATCTAGACTGGAGACTTTCCGAGGGAAAAGCTTTTGCTCTACCCTCTTAGGTTCTGTCATTAGAGGCCTGTGAATTAAACTAACAAAAGACAAGTTAACAACAATAAAAAAAAAGTCATACAATTTTAATTAACATCTTATGCGCATGGGAGTTCACAGAAAAGAAGTGAAACCCAGAGCAGTGGCTAGACTTGGGGGCTTATATACCATTTTAATAAAGGCATGGGAATTTGGGCTTCAAGGGAGAATAGATTGTGGGGAAGTGACTAGGACATATTGGGGAGAATTAATGGAAGATAGTTGTTTTAGTAAGGTCTGTTGACACAAAGTTCTTTCGGTGTTGACTCTTCATCATCAGTGACATGAGGGCTCTCTTCTTCCTGGAAAGTGGGAGAACACCTTCACAAAGGGAAACTGATGCCCTGCTTTCAGGCTAAAACAGGAAGGCAAAGAACTCTTCCTGTATCTGTTGATTCTTAATCACTTTCAGCTTAAAATAATCCTTAGGAATATTTTGTGGCATATTTTGGGGGTGGCATATCCTCATCTCTTCACAGCATCCTTCAGGTTGTAATACGGGAATGTTAAATTCCTCTAGGAAACTATATTTTGATGATGAATGAAGGGACAAATCTCTCTTAACGCAAATGGGGAGCAGGATTAGATGGAAAAATTAGACTTCGTTCTCTCCCCTGGTGGTACTCACAAAAGTCTCTACCCCCAGAAATATTGGAAAGGAGAAACTGACTGTTAATAACCAACCTCATGCCTTGAATGAATTAATTGAAGAAAAAAAGGGCCTTGGGACACCACACCTTTTTGATGGGAGGGACTGGGCTCTAGAGAGTTGCTGGAAAACTCACCTTCTGGAGCATACCTGCTGGTTACTGGAAATGGAAATCTAAATGGGCAAGGATGACCTGGGAGGAAATGTCCTGAGATCACACCAGGTTTGGGGCGTTGGCATAGGCTTTTTAGTGCTCCGCTTTTGGAGCTCTGTCTATAACTGTGTCCAGCCTCTTCCTTTTACACATGGGTGGAAAACCTGAAGAATCATCCTTGAGGTCCTAGGCTGAATTGGTTGTGAGGATTAGAAAACTTTAAGGAATCCTTCCTTATGAGAAAGGTCAGTAATTGTACTCATTTTGAGGAATTTTAGTCATTTTGGGTTTGCATTCATGTTCCTGCCAAGATATGAAATAAAATCCCATCCCATCCCTCCTTTAGCTGTTGGAGTTCAATTTCCTAAAGTGTCAAGGTCATGAAATTTACCAGTTGGATATTATGAAGTAAGTCTTCATTAGAATGAATTACTTTTCTTTGTAGGAAATACCTGTGTGAATATGTGCTATATTTTGAGATCTGAATAAAAAGGGAAACACTTTTACATATTTTTATAGAAGCATCGCTCAGTTTTAAATTTATTCCAGCTTTAAATAAGTTTTTTTCCTTTCAAAAGTAGAATTGAATCTTTTGCTCCCAACCAGCAGTGCTGAGATAATTCAAGTTACTTAACCCAGTTAAAAAGCAAACTGTTAGAGAATGTGTGGCTGGTTTTACCTAATGGCTGACGCTATCTAGACTCTAGTTTTTTGCACCTAAAATTCACCAAGGACCAGGCCCTTATTTGCATGTCCATGTCCTGAAAGCACCCTTTATTCCATGCCTCACAAGACTGGACTGGATGGGAGCTGGTCTGGGGATTTTAGGGCAGAGCGAAAGGAAGCTGATTAGAATATTCTGACGGGTGGAATGCAATCTGAAATAAGATATTTTAAATAGGTCTGTTGGTGGAGTGTATAAAGTCTTCTGGAGAATGAGCAAGCACTTTGGCACCAGATGCTGTTACAAAAGAATAGGCAAGGGTGGACATAAAAAAGATGTGGGGAAAGAAACTGGTTTAGCTAATGGCACTCAGATGGAAGAATCTGGATATTTACAACATTTTTTTTGGCTATTGGAAAGAAGACATTGGATGGCAGTTTAAATAACACTTAAAATCCAAAATTGTTGAGTATGAGTATTCACAATAGGCTAAAAGTGGAAACAGCCCAAATGTCTCTCAACTGATGAATGGGTATTCTTACAATGGAATATTATTTGGCAGTTTAAGGGAATGAAGTGCTGATACATGCTACAATGTGGATGAACCTCAAAACACGCGTGTGCAGTGAAAGAAGAGCAAAAAAACACATCTTGTATGATTTCATTTTTATGAAATGTCCAAAACAGGCAAACCCATAGACACAGAAAGTAGATTAGAGGTTGCCTAGGGCTGAGGATGGAAATGAGAAGTAACTGTAAATGGACATGAGATCTCTTTGGGGGATGATGGAAATAATATAAAATTAGGTTGTGCTTATATTTGCACAAGCCTGTAGCCTTATTGAAAATCACTGAATCATAGATTTAAAGTGGGTGATACTCTGGCATGAAAATTATATCTTTATAAAGCCTGTTAATAAAAAAAAAAGTGCTGATTGCAGTCTCCTTTATTATTATTGTTTTGTTATTATTGTCATTATTATTACTAAGGGATCAATGACTCGGTATGAGAGGTTATGTTTTTTATGGCTTTAAATAATTTTTTAGACTTTGGGGTGCAGTTTTACCTGGTTTATGTTTTTAAGCAGCTAGAATTGTGCTCAGATATTGCTAACAGGGAAGAACTGGCCTCCTGGTGATTCCAGGACATTCCTGGTAATTCCAGGCCAGAGGTCAGGAAGTGGGATCTCCTCCCCCATCACTACATCATCCTCATAAAAATGCTGCCTCTTCTCATTGTGCGCCTGTCACTGCCCCACTAAGCCCAGAGGGGTATTGGTGGAATGATAGATGTTGGTGAATTAAGGGTTTCAAGGATGAAGGACGCCTAGGAAAGAGAAGCTTCTAGCAGGAGAATAGATGTGTAGCAGTGTTGGGAAATGGTCATACAGACCCGATATTAATGGCCAGGAAGGATAATAACTCAAACCGGGGGACACTTTCACATCCCCTCTATTGACATTATTTCTTCAGGGCAGGTGGTTTTGAATCGCCGTGAATCACCTCATATTTACATAATGGCTTTCCTAGATTTTTTTTCTATTACCCCGAACAAATTACTTTAGAATAACATTGTTATTTCCAGCAAACCCTTCTGCCTAGGAACTGGTCTAAGCATATGTAATATTTGGGGTCTTTGCTTCTTCAAAGCATAACACTGAGCCTCGGTCTGGTGTTACAAATCTCGGGTTGTAAAGGGCTGAGATGGGGCCCCAGACAAGCGAGGATTAGAGATGTCTTCTGTCCCTTCTGTTCAAGGTCACAGTGAGGAAGGGGGCAGGACTGTAAGCAGAGTTCAGTTTGGTAGCTTACAAGATGTGAAATCTGTGTGGTCTGATTTGGGCTAGAACAAGGCCTGGTGTCTGTGTCACCTAAATTTTCAAGCCAGCAATGTCAATACCCCCTTAAGTAAGCTCAGGGTTCCTGAGCACCACACTACTTACTAAAGGATGTAGACATAAAAAATAATCTCTGTAATCCTTTTACTCATTGATCCTACTTCCATCCTCTGGGGCCCAGACAGAACAAGTCACAGCCTTCTACAACATGACAGCCCTTCACAGGCTTCAAGACATCTATCAAACACATTTCTTCTATGAATCTTTAGTCTAGACTGAGCATTCCCAGTACATCAGCTCTTCCTCAGAGGCTGTGCATTTTCAGCCTCGGCTGGAAGAATTTTGTTATTGTCTCTCTTACAATGTGCTGCCTACTTTAAGGTGCAATCTGGCTAGAGAAGAACATGGTGTGACTGCCACCCTTCTCATCAGTGACAATGACAATTGTTCATGGGAAGTATAAGCTGTGCTGAGCAGTCTGGGCATGGAGAGAAAGCTATTATCTATGGATGTTAATTATGAGTAGTTGTGTTGTAAGCATTAGCCCTTTATGCCCATTTAGTGGGGTTTGGGGGGCATTTCTGCTCCTCTACTGGGGCTCATTCCAGGGATGAGAATTTTGACTAAGGTCACCAGTTGGATGCATCCATTCCAGACATCACCCTGGTGGGTCTCTTTCACTTGAAAGCTTACAAAGGCAAAAAAGATGACTCATTGTAAATTACCATACTATGAAAAAGAAAGTGAATGCAGTTTTACTCAAAAGTGTACTAAGTGTGATTATGTCTGCTGCAAGTAGCTAGTCATTTAGCTCTGATGTTAACGTCTAATCCTTCTTCACTGGGGAATTGCTGAAAGCTTTCCCCAGGGGTGAGCTAGGAGGCAGCCCGTGTCTAGTCCTTTCATCATCCTAGGTCTGCATCACCCACCCGTTCCCTCTGAGTCAAGCAGTTGTGGTTTGGAGCACTAGTCTTGGGTGTCATGGCAGCTTTAAACCAACTGTTGAGAACTCACAGGCATTATATCTATGATTGCTTCAAGTTGGCACCTCAAGTGCAACCTTCAGGGATTTCATTTCTGAGAGCGTTTGGGTTCTTTTAATGAGCACTCCACCACAGCTACGCTCTGTAGTCAGCACATCTACCCAAGGCTCTGAGCTGTAGCCATGGGGAAGCCCACTAGGTCAGCTATTCAGGCGTCTGTAGATGTTCACAGGTGACCCCTGGAGGAAAGAGCAATTCCAATAGTAGGTGTTCTTCAAAATGTATTTTGTATTAAACACAGGTGAAAAATACTAGGTGTACCTATATAGCTGTTCTTATTATAATGTGATTATAAGCCTTTTGGAAATGACCTGTCATTATCCCAAAATGTGAAGAAATCACCAAGGAAATAGCATATGACTTTTAAAAAAAAACAATAATTTTATGGAATATAATTCACATAATATAAAACTCAACCTTTTGTTCACTTTTTAAAAAATTTATTTTAGGACTTCCCACCGTGGCTCAGTGGTTAACGAATCCGACTAGGAACCATGAGGTTGTGGGTTCGATCCCTGGCATTGCTCAGTGGGTTAAGGATCCGGCGTTGCCGTGAGCTGTGGTGTAGGTCGCAGACGCGGCTCGGATCCCGCATTGCTGTGGCTGTGGCAAAGGCCGGCGGCTACAGCTCCTGTTAGACCCCTAGCTTGGGAACCTCCATATGCCTCGGGTGGGGCACTAGATAAGGCAAAAAGACCAAAAAAAATTTTTTATTTTATTGAAGTGTAGTTGATTTACAATGTTATGTTAATTTCTGCTATAGAGCAAAGTGATTCAGTTATACACATATATATTCTTTTTCAATAAGGATATTGGATCTAATTCCCTCGCTATATAGTGGGTCCTTGTTGTTTATTCACTCTGTATCCAATAATTTGCATCTGCTAGCCCCAAACTCCACTGCATTCCTTTCCCAGCCCCCTTCCCCTCAGTAGCCACAAGTCTGTTCTCTAGAACAGGTGAATTTTAATCTTAACGGCCAAGCAAACATTACATTGACATGGTCATTGGAGTACTTTTTCTTATAAATTTAACATATATTCATGATGTATAATAGTTTTAAAAGTTTTTAATACCAAGAAAAAGGAAACTTGGAGTTCCCATCATGGTGTACTGGAAACGAATCTGACTAGGAACCATGAGGTTGCAGATTCGATCCCTGACCTCACTCAGTGGGTTAAAGATCCGGTGTTGCCGCGAACTGTGGTGTAGGTCGCAGAGGAGAGTCAGATCTAGCATTACTGTGGCTCTGGCATAGGCCGGCAGCTGTAGCTGCAATTAGACCCCTAGCCTGGGAACCTCCATATGCCGCAGGTGAGACCCTCAAAAGACAAAAAAAAAAAAAAAGGGAAACATTTGGTTTTCTTAGCTTCTGAGTAATTGGGAGGGAGGAAGTGGCAAGCTTGTTTCAGCTGCTCCATAGCCAGACCAAGGATCCAGGACTTTCTAGTTTTCTGTTCAAGCATCTTCGCTATGTTGCCTCATGGTCACAGTGGAAGTTACTTTTCCAGGCAACGTGTCCCACATACCAAGCAAGCAGAGTAGAAGGTTGACAGTGCTTGACTCCAGTAAGCTTTTCCTCTTGTGTCTGTCCTTTTATGGAAAATAAAATCTTCCCTAAAACCTCCCCTAATAGACTCCACCCATGTATCTCATTGGCAAAAACTGGATCCAGTTAATGGTTTTTAGAGAAAGTGGTGTTGAGTACCAGACTATCATTAAACACAGAGGTACCACTTGTCATTATTTTCTGTAGTATATCTCTGAAAACAGAATTTCTCCTGTTACATTAAAAACAACAAACAAAAGGAAAGTCTTGATTATTTACCTGATGGGGATATATGACAACATTTTTCCTATAATATACAAATGTCTGGTTAAGACACACTTCTCATTTTTAAAAAGTTGATGTTGTTTATGTCATTATTTACAAGAAGAGGCAATGTTGTTTACTGACAACACGTGTAAGTTCTGGAGCCAGGCAGACCTAGATTCACGTTCTGACTTAGCACATGCTAGCCTTGGTCAATACTCAGTATCTTCCCTGTGAACTGGGGACAATAATAACACTGACCTCATAGACTATTGAGTCTTAAAGGAGCCAGTGCATATTAAACACAGTGTTATTACCAGGTACATAGTAAATTGGCAATTTGCTTAGCTCAATGTTTTTCTTAGTTTTTGTCCTGAATAAAATAAAGCCATTTTGGATTTAATATTAATTGTTAATTATAACAATTTAATTGTGAGCTCCTGTTTGTCATTGTTTATTTTAATCCAGGCACGCGCTGTTATCTTTGACCTCTCCCTGTTGGTGTTCTGCCAAGAAAGCAGAATTTTAAAAGTATTCTGTGATGCATTTTGACAACTGCTCTCTGATTAGACTGTGACTTCAAAAGTCTATGGTAACAGATCAGACCACACCTAATGGAGTCGCTGGTGTTTCCTAGGTGACATTAGCCATCCCCCTGGACTAAATCGTCCCTGGCTGCGGCAGCTCTGATCTGCCGTTAACCCTCCATATCCTGTGCTGTAGGCTTCAGATGCAGCAGCTTGGGGCATCATGGAGCAGTGCTGAGTCACTCTGGCTTTTCGTTCCCACACCCTCCTGGTCTCTTTCAAGAAATCTTCTCGTGCCCACATGTCCTCATCTTTGTTCTTGAACAGCTGATTTTTTGGACCCAAGTATAAAATGGGACTGTACTATTAGCCAGATCACATTATTCCATTTTGCCTTCAAGGTTATCGTGAGACCCTTTGTCAAATACTTTGTTAAACCCATGCACATCATATTTGCCTAGACTAGTGGTCTGGCCAAGGCATTGAGGTTAGCTTGGAATGCTTGTTTGTGCTATAGTCTCTCTCCCATATTAGACCGTAGAGCCAATATGGTAGAAAGTATGTCTGTTTAGGTCACAGTGCTAGAGACAAAATAAATAATTGTCAGTTAATTTGCAGACTGATAAACTAAACCAACCCCGATAAACTGAACCCATTTGACTCTAAATGATGACTGACTGTTTTCTCTACATGCTCTCGTGTCTGTTCTTTAATAATTATTTTCTTGAAAAACACTCATGTTCAAAGTGAAAGTCACTACCCCTGTTTGTGTGAAGCCCATCTCAGACTTCTCCAACCTGACTCTTCCTTGCTAATACGTATCATGCTTAGAAGATCCAGACACACGTAGCATGTCTAACCACAAGCAGGGTAATGCAGAACAGCCCTGCATTACTAATACTGAACATTCTTTCAGTAAGGCAATCTAAGCAAAGCTAGAACCACACACGAATAAAGTTACCTTGGAACTAACTGGGGCTCAGCTTGCCGCGAGTCATACAAGCTTGTCTAAGAACAATGGGTTGCTTTAGCTTTTTAAATTCCAGGCTCCAGCATCTCTGATGTGGTGGAGGTGACATCAGATAGAATCTGTATTCATTCTTCTGGGGAAAGTGTTTTTAAAATAAATTCTTTACCAAACATGAGGCAGGGGAAGGGTGGATTCTGGGAACCGAGGCCACTGAACTCAATATGATTCTTTGACTTATGCAGTCACCAGATACCCTCTTCACCCACAGGACTGTATTGTGGAACTGACTTTAAGTTAGTGATTGGAAAGGACCAGGACGGCCATTCATTGCAGTTGGCATTTCCATCTGACTCAGAATATGAGGAAATGTGGTTCAGAAACAAAGAATAAAAATGTTCTCAGTATCTCATCTGAGTATGGAGAAAAGAGGGGAATTTGTGCTTCTTGGCATCAAATGGGAGCCAGGGCTGCTGCTGAAATGTCCCATGGAGACTGCTGCCCAGAAACAACTAAGAGCCCAGGAGAGAACTTGCAGCAAGGGGAATGGGATCTTGGAGCCGGGAGGAGACTTCCTCAAGGTCAACAGAGTAACATATTGTAGTGGCCATGACAATGTACCACTCAGCTCTCCTGCTACAGGAGACTGATACTCCCAGCTGCTGCCCTTCTGGACCTGCCATGACACTCATATTAAGGCCATGCCTATCCCCAGCTGTTCCCAGCCACCATATCAAGGGCATCAAGGCAGGTTCATTCTGTGAGATGCAGGACTTCTCCAAGGATAACTGTGTCTCAAGGACTCTCCATAGGCTTGAATCTTTCTTGAAACTTTGCTTCAGTTTGAGATCCTCCTTACCCAGTCTTCCTTCCTTCCTTCCTTCTCTCCCTCTATAGGTGTTAGACCTCTACTGCTGTCAGAAAGTGCTCCTTGCCTTTAGGCTCTCTCCTCCAGGAAATCTCTTGCACATGTAATTCCATCTTGGTGTCTGCTCCTTGGCAGATCCAAACTAACATATGTAGCATTTCTTTGCCCATTCAACTGAGCATTGTTACTACTCCAAAAACAAAACAATTCATACAAAGATATTGGCTGTCTTGATGAGGGTGAGAGGAAAGACTAAATATATTTCTAATTTCCTTCGACAAGCCAGGAGTGAGAGCTTCTTCCCACTACCTGCCACCCCCTTTGGCCAATCATCAAATATTTGTGTCTTCTAGAACTTGTTTGTAAGAAAGGGACATAATACCATAATACAAGTTGATAGACTTATTAGCCATTTGACATATTAGAGAGGGAAAAAAAAATCACCAATGCTGATGCTGGGACCTCTCTACTCTGGAATGTAGCAATCCTCTCAACTCTGCAAGGATGCCACGGATACACAGGGGCTGGGGGCTGTTTGTAAGGGAAAGGTAAAGAAGTGCATTTCTGTTTTTTTTTTTTTTTAACTGTGCTCACAACGTGTAGAATTTCCCAGGTCCAGGGATCAAGCCCACACCACAGCAGTGACCTGAGCCACCAGGGAACTCCCAAAGGAGTGCATTTTACTAGACTTAAAGTTTTCCCCACCTGCTCTGTCTGAGCTACTCACTCATCTGTCAGATGAGTTGCATTTCTCTTCTCTGCTTCCATATCCCAATTTCTTTTCAAGTTCCTGGCACATAGATGTGCTCAATAAATACTTGCCAAGGAGTTCCCTGGAGAGCCAGTGGTTAAGGATCCAGCATTGTCACTGCTGTGGCTTGGGTCATTGCTGTAGCATGGGTTCAATCCCTGGCCCAGGAAATTCTGCATGTCATGAGCATGGCGAACAAACAAACAAACAAAAATTGCCAAATAAATAAGCCCATGGGTGCCATGGCCCTTTCTTTTGTCCTGGGTGATATTTCCTGATAGCCTATGGAAGCTGGGTAGGTAAGGGTAGGAAGCAGAGGGCACAAAGTAATTTTTAACTTTCAGTTTCCCATTGGGTCTCTCTATGATTATTTATCTCCTCCTCCTCCTCCTCTTCTTCCTCCTCCTCCTTCTTTAATAAATCCTTGTCGTTGGGTTTCTCTATGACTATTTGTCTCTTCTCTTCCTCCTCCTCTTTCTTTAATAAATACGGAATTGTCTTTGAATAGCAGAATATAATATTGAATCTCTACATGAAGGAGCTAGTCAAGATAAATAAAAACAACTCCTTAACAAAATTGCTGAATTTTGTAATATATTTCCACATTTTCCAATGTGAAAAAATAAATCCAAAATCAGTGCTTAAAAACAACTGCAACAGCTCATCTCTTTTTTTAAAAAAGAAACTGGGAAGCTTCTTTGGAGCTGTTTTTTTATTTGCATTATATATTGCAAGTAAACATTATGAATGATGGAAGAAAATTTGCAATAATATTATAATTCACTTTCAGTTTTTGTGACTCATTAGTTCTACCTTCAGCGAAACACAGTTTACAAGATCATATCCATTTGCTTGTGAGCACATTATGAGTTCCATAAATGTGCTTTATTAATTTGATAATTATAAGCTGGAGGAAAACAAATAAAAAGAATTTCTCTCTTTCTTAAAGAGAAAGAGGCTGACTAAATTTGGAGGAGTGTAAAAGAATTAAAGAAATCTCACTGTATTGGAACTTGTAGAACACCTGAGAGATGATCTGGTCCAGGACTCTTAACCTAGTAGTCATCAATATCTAAGGAATTAATGAGTAGGCTTCATGGGAGGTCTATCTACCCCTTAAGTTAAATGCAGTATATTATGGGAAGGTACGTTAAGTATATTTTTCTGGAGTGAGAACCCCTAACCTCAAAAGATTAAGAAATCAATGTGCTGTAGAAGTGATGAATGAAAACAATTATACTGTGGCCTTGGCAACCCTGTTAGATGGTCCTGGAAATGCAAAATAGTCCAGCTGGACTGCCTGATTATGGCATGGACTCAGTGGCTCCCAGGCCCCTCATAGGCAGGAATATGAGGCGGCAGTAGACCAGAGAAAGGAACAATGGACTCTTTCTCAGAAACTCAACTGTCTATGAGTATTCTTAAGTCTCCATGGGCCATGAAGGTACAGTAGCCCAGGACATGATGGTCCTGTCATCCTTGAGGGTCAGCATGTTGGGGTAAAAAGAACAAGAGGTCAAAAATAGGGAGAATTGCTCTCTCCTGGACAGAAGCAGAAAAACCATCAAATTTTAGTTTGGGAGGATAGTCAAGGGTTTGGCTTTCAACATGTGACATGCAAGGAGTGGAGAGAACATCCAGGTTCAGGTGCCCCAAAAGCAACTGGAAGGAGAAGTAAAGCTGAATGCTCCCTGTTACTGTAGCAAATTTCCTTCGCCATGAGTTTTTTCTTCCTTTGAGGTTCTTCTGAATCAACCCCAAAACCACCCTTGCATACAACCCCAGGAGTATGTTGCTTCCTCCTTTACCTACAGTAGTGTGCTGGGCTGGCTTGTACCAGATCATGAGAGTTGATTGTTAGCCTTTTCCAACTTTGCCTTTAGTGATTTCACATTGGCAGCTTGAAGTTGATCATGGTGGAGTTAATCACAGTATTACATGAACAAATGTTATAAATCAGGGACAACCCTACCCCCAGGCACCAAATAGGTTGTTAAATATTTACCAGCATTTACCAATTACTGCCTGAGTGAGATAGTGGAAGGGAGGGTGGGGTGCTTTGAATAGGAGGTCACCTTGATGTCAAGGTGGCATTTGGGCAAAGACCAGAAAGAAATGTAAAAATGAATCATGTAGATATCTGAGGGAAGAGCATTCATGTCACAGGAAGCAGCAAATACCAAATACCTAATGCAGGAGTGTGCTTGGAGTTCAGGGGGCAGCAAAAAGATGGTGTGGCTGGAGCAGAGTGAGTGAAGCAGAAGCGTTGTAGGGGATGAGGTCAGAGATGGATGAGGGAGTGAAAGGCAAGTCGTGAAAGACCTTTTGGATGACTATAAAGAACTTAACTTTTACTTTGAGAAAAATGGTGAGCCGTTGGAGGATGCAGAGCAATAAGCTGACATAGGTATGGCTTAGATTTTTAAAGGTTTACCCATTTTAAAACCAGGGCTTTGTGAAGAGAGACTGCCGGGATCAATAAGAAGTCAAGGCAGGTGCAGAAAGAGCAATTAAGAAGCTATTGCAATAATCCAGATGAAACATTATGGTAACTAGGACCAGAGGGCTGGTGGCAGAGGGGTGAAAAGTGCTTGTTTTCTGGATATGAACGTGGGAGAATCATTATTATCAAGCAACTTTTGGTTTAATAAATAAAGACCTTCCTAATAGAAATGTTATGATCTCCAGTAAAGTACCGAGCTTTCTTTGCCTTGAAATAATCAGGAAGAAACCTGATAGACACCCATCAAATACACTCTAGAAGAGTTTCCTGTGTTGGGAGAAGCTTACAACCCACTAACCTCTAATATCCTACAATGGCATGGGGGCTTGGTTACATAAGAAAATGTTTCTGTTATAATATGATAACTGAGTTAAGAATAAGGGGGCACATGGATTTGAATATGTCTATTAAAATGGTTTGATTTTTGTTGATGGTTTTTCTTAGATTAATATATGATGTTTATAAAATATAAAGTATATATTTGTAATTTGGTATAATATAGTATGTGTAATATATAATTACACATACTATAATTAATATTATATACTATATTAATATTATATATAATATTAACATATTAATACTTCTTGAGAGGGGGTTAATATATTTACATATGTATAGATATATATGTACACACACACATAATTGATGTAGGCATTTCACCTCAATGTGTTTGAAGGTAATGGGTTGCTCTCCATGGTGCTGAAACACTGGGGTTAAAGGATAGTGTTCTCTCAGCTGGGTGACTCATCCTCCTTGGACGTGGGACTACTCCTGGGCTTGTGTAATCACATGAGGTACAGATGGGGTGGTTTGAGGAGGTTTGAGAACAAATAAAAAGAAGATGTCATAGAATTCAGGATATAACAGGAGGAAAGGATTTTAGGAAGTATCTAGGCCAACACCTTAATTTGGCAACTGAGAAAACAGAGAGCAAGTCCATTGGTTCTAAGTAGCAGAGATCCAGGACCTATTGTAATCTGGGACAAGACAAAATGAGAGAGGGCTGGGCTTGTGGGATTTTCTTAATATTTCTGACAGAGCTTTCTACCAGTTGAATTCTCTCTTATTATGTGACCCCATTCACCATCTCAGTGAAAAAGTTTCCTCAGAAATGTGCCTTTGTGAATTTCCCTTTGTGGCAATTGGAGGGTTAAGGATCCAGCACTGTCACTGCAGTGGCTTGGGTCACCGCCTTGACACAGTTTGGTCCCTGGCCTGGAAATTTTCACATGCCATGGGCACAGAAAAAAAAAAAAGAAAAAAGAAAAGAATGAAATAAATGTGTATTTGTGCATGAATTTTCCCATGCAGTGAATTTACATCTGGTACCAGATGTCAAGTCCCCATTCCCAGCCTGGACTTTATATTTGTAAGTGTAAAGGAGCTGCTGGCTGGTGTCACCCCAGCTTCCTAGGCTTCTGCAAATGACCACTACTTATTATTAATTTTCCAAACTTCTAATTGGTTTATCATGACTTCTGAAAGATTCAAAGAACTTGGTATGCATTTACATGTTATTTTTGTCCTTGTGTGGCTGATTTTATGCACTGTGAGTCTGTAGATGAATACAATTAATGAGGCTGAAGGATAGGGGAAAGGACAGGGGTAAATCACCCAGTGACCAGTCACACAGACTTTCAGCAAAGTAAAAGGTCGTGCCTTGATCTGGTTAATTTTTGCAAAAGAAGAGAAAGGAGCAGAGTCCTCTCTGACATGGGTAATCGCACTGATTAAACTGGTTGGAGTTTCCTTGCCTGAATTATCTAGGTAAACACAGACGTGCCTAAGAGATAAGATTTATATAACTAAGGAAGCTACATTAAATCTTCACTTGAAAACCTTGTTAAATTGAGTGTGTGTTTTTGAACTGGGCTGGCATTAATAACTACTGAACTGGTGAATTGCAAAATGCCATTGACTCCTGATCTGTAAATAGAACAAAGCCATCTGTGGTAGTGGAGAGCCTGGAAGTTCCTGCTGCACCCTCCCAGAGGCTCCCTGTAACCTTGGGTCGCAGATGGAGGTGGAGCACCAGCTTCATCTGGCCTCAGGGCCCCAGAGCCAAGAGCAGGTGTGGGCCACATGCCTAGTCTCCCCAGGGGCTAGGAAGAGCAGCTCAGAGATGCACGCTGAAAACAAAAGCAAGGAAAGAAGACTCTCCTAGATGTTTCAGTGTGAGCCAGAAATGCAGGGCTCAGAGGAGAGGGGAAAATCAGCCTTATCCAAGCTTCCCTCCCTGCCTGTACACTTCAGATTCAGAATGTGCTTTTACCAAAGCGTCTATCTCCAAGCCTGAGTCCCGAGGTTCTCACCAATACGCTATTTAAAGTCTGTACGGGTGTCAGCTGAGACAAGGAGGGTGTGTCTGGAGAACTGTCTGAATGGCTAGTCTTTCTCTACGTCCCTCACTCCCAGAACCAGTTCGCTCAGCTTCTGCGGGGAGGGTCTTCCTGTCGAGGAACACACTTAGCGCTGTCACGCGACCTTTCTCCCATACTAGACAGTCTTCTGGTTTTCTTTTCTCGGTTTCCTTTTCTATTTGAGTGAACGTATTCATCCCTTCCTGGTGGTAAGGAAACTAGCAAAGGAAGAAAATATTCTGGCAGGGACGGGGCCTCCATCTTTCGTTATGCAGTCCGAAAAGGATCTTGGGTGATATGGTTTGCGCTTGAGGAACTGTCTGGATGTAAAGAGGGGGTTTAAAACGCAGAGAACGGTGGACCCCTGCCCAGGCCTTCGTAGTTCCCTGGCTCAGGGTATTTCTAACCGTGGGGAGGCTTGCATGGCGTGGGGGATGGGGGCCAGGGACTTAATAAATGGTTGTGGATGGAGGAGGCTCCGGAAGGGCTGAGCCATATTCCTCTAAGAGCTTCGGGAGGCTGAGGTGCCGGGCTGATCCTGTATTGCAGGCTGATGCTGGTTTAATTGCTGGTAATTAAGGCAGGATCTATAGTTTCTGGGCATGCCTGGTGGGGGAGGGGCGGCATGTCTGGCCTTGGATGAGCTGCAGGAAAGCCAGTGTCTGCTCCACTAAGCTTGCAGCTCCCCCACTCCCAGCAGGGCCTGTTGCTGGGCAGTTTTCAGCACTAGGACTCTTTGCAAACCTGCTCTTCAAGGATGGAGGGTTATCTTTTCAAAGGAAATGAAGGCAGAATAGAAATAGTCTTTATTGAGAGTTTACTGTAGGTTAAATATCATGCTAAGCACATTTAATTCTCAAAACATCTCAATGGGAGGATTTAAAATCGATGACGAAGATGACAAAATACTTTTCTCCAGGTCTACAGTTAGCACGGGATGCAAATTTAGTTCATCGGTTCCTGAGTTTAGGCTTTCAAGGCCCATGCTATTTTGCAGCAGTTGCAAGCTGTGAAGCTGGATCTGCCCTTCAATGTGTCTGGTCCCCACATTGCTTTAGAATATGGAAATGTGCAATAAAATTCAGGATTTCTGATTTTCTTGAAAAAAATAAGATCTGCCAAAAGTGCCCCCCCCTTTGGCATGGCCACAATAAACTGGGGCTGAATGAATGTTCTAGAGAGGGAATCTCCAATTTCCCTGGAGATTTTGTTTGTTTGTTTTTTTGTTTGCCCTGCTCCCCCTTACCTAATCCCCAGCCTACTTCAGTCATTTATGGAGTTGCCTGACCCTTGTTAGCATTTTGAGATTGTGACACTGCCTCCCATAATGCAGGCTAGAATAAAACATCAAGTAAGAGTCAGAACTGGAACAGAGGAAGGAGGTGGGGTGATGAAGCCCAGTTGCACAGCAAGTGCCGTTGCAGTCAACCACACACTCAAAGAGCAAAAGCTCATCACAGAGGCCAATTTGGCCCTAGTCTCATTTTCATGCTCACAGATAAGCAGAGAAAAACTGGTTCAGGGTTGGGGAGAGATGCACAGAAATCTCAAGAAGCACTGTAGTCTGAGGCAGGCAACTTTCCTTGTCTGCTTTTAACAGATTGCTTTTCATAAAGCTTTGCCTTAGCTCAGCTTTATCATCCCTGCGTGAGCTTCCAGCTGGACAGAATCCGAAAGCTAAAAGCCTGCACCTTGCAGAGAAGGAGGGCATTTGGCTGCCACTACGGCTGTCCAGCCACACCAGCCTGCATGCTTCTGGGTAATCAGGTGGGAAATTTCATCTGAGTCTAGAGTTTCTTGCTGTATCAGCCTTCCCCAGGCTTCTACAGAGTTCAGACTCATGTATCCACACCAGCAATCCTTCCCTTTAAGAGGATGAGGTACCCTTTGGAGAGGAGAGTAGAATTAAAGAATTTATTGGTTTTCTTTCACAGGAAGAATCAGCCACTTTGGTTAAGGCAAGAACCATCATCAGGTGGTTCAATGTTGTGGTCCAGTTTTTGAAGTCCTTGGAGTGAGCAGAGAATGACCTCATGTCCAACACCTCTAGAGAAACACCGTGACTTCCAAGTGGAGGCCATGACACCCTGGGGGGCTTTGTCTTAGGATATTGTCAAAGTGCATGAGTGAAAACTAAGCTTGGGTGACTGACAATGAAGGTGACTAGGCTCTTCCCTAAGGACCTGAAGGCAGCTGGTATTCTTCCACTTTCATAGGTCAGGAGACCCTGGCCCTGTGTGTGTATGTGCTCTGGTCTCTTTCTCCAAGAGTGGTTCTTTCAAGACTCTTTCCTAAGACATCACAGTGAAGGCTGTTCTTTCCTAAACCTAAACCTTGGAGGTTCCCTGGATTAGGGGCAAATTAGGATGATTCCAGTTCTGAGCAGAGAGAAGAGCAGACCCGTAAGAGCAGAACCTGGCTCTTCCACTTGCTAGCTGGGTTGGCTTACTAGTCACCTAACCTCTCTGAGCTATGATTTCCTCATTCAAGAAATGCATAACGGGGAGTTCCCTTTGTGGCACAGTAGGTTAAGAATCTGACTAGTATCCATGAGGATGCCGGTTCAGTCCCTGGCCTTGCTCAGTGGGTTAAGGATCCAGCGTTGCCGTGAGCTGTAGTGTAGGTCGCACTGATGTTGCTGTGGCTGTGGCGTAGGCCTGCAACTGCAGCTCCAATTTAACCCCTAGCCTGGGAACATCTGCATGCTGCAGATGTGGCCCTAAAAAATTAAAAAAAAAAAAAAGCATAATGATCCTATCTCCCAGGGTTGGGATGAAAACTCTTTGAAAGAATGTAGCATATAAAAGAGCTTACTACACTTGGCATATAGGAATTATTTAATAAACGTTCTTGTCTGCTCTGTCCCCTTCCTACCCCATCCCCTGCCTACCCTGTCCCCTGCTTACCCCTCTGATTTCATCTCCTCCCACCCACCCCCGCTCTCAGTGCTGTTTAATCTGGTAAGAGCATTCTTTGCATCCTTTACCCCACACTTGCTGATCTCTCTTTTCCTCCCCCTGCAGATCACTGCCTTCCCTGGCCTTCTAGGCTGGATTAGGTCCCCTGCCTAAACTCCTTTGAAGCACCTTGTACTTTGTCTTCATAGCACTTACTGCTCTTTGTGAGAAAGGCTACTACCTGTCTCTCCCACTACGTTTAGAACTGAGTAAGAGCAAGATTCAGCTGTTTTGCCTACTCTTGTGTCCCAAGTACCTGGCACATAGCAGGCCCTCAACAGATACTTGTTGAATGATTAATCAATGATAAAACTCAGCTTAGACTTTCTTTCAATTATATGATGAATGGACAGTGAACAGTCATGTGTTGAGAGAGCATTATAACCATATACAAAAATCAACACAAAATGGATCAAAAATCTAAACATCAGAGTTAAAACTATGAAACTCTTAGGAGAAAAGCTAAATGTAAATCTTCATGACCTTATCTTTGGCAACTGAATCTTACGATATGACATCAAAAGTATACACAGTGTGGACATTCCCCTGTGGTGCAGGGGATTAAGGATCTGGCATTGTTGCAGCTGTGGCACAGGTTGCAGCTGCAGCACAGTTCGATCCCTGGCCCGGGAATTTCCACATGCTGTGGGAGAGCTGAAAAAAAAAGCACAATAAAAAAGAAAATTGGTAAATTGGACTTCATCAAAATTAAAAATGTTTGTGCTTCAAAGGACACTGTCAAGAAAGTCCAAAGGCAACCCCCAGAATGGGGAAAATATTTTCAAATTAATATCTAATAAGGAACTTATATATAGAATGGATAAAGAATATTTACAACTCAGTAATAAAAATAAATACAACCCAATTTCAAAACAGGCAAAGGATCTGAGCAGACTTTGTCCCAAGAAGATATATAAATGGCCATGGAACACATAAAGAGATGCTCAATATCATTACCCATCAGGGAAATGCAAATCAAAGCCTCAGGGAGATACTTCTTCAACCGACTGGGATGGTAGAATCAAAAAGTCAGGTAACAATTGTTGGCAAAGATATGAGAACTTGCTCTCTCTCTCTCTCTCTCTCTCTCTCTCTTTTATTTATTTTTTTCTTTTTAGAGCCACACCCATGACATGTGGATCTTCCCAGGCTAGGGGTCGAATCAGAGCTACCTACAGCTGCCGGTCTACGCCACAGCCACAGCAAAGCAAGATCTAAGCCGCTCCTGCGACCTACACCACAGCTCATGCCAACTCCAGATCCTTAACCCACTGAGCGAGGCCAGGGATGGAACCCGCAACCTCATGGTACTAGTCAGATTCGTTTTCGCTGCACTACGATGGGAACTCCCAAAAAATCAGAACTCTTATACACAGCTAGTGGCAGTGTAAAAATGGGCAGCCACTTTGAAAACTAGTCTAGCAGTTCTTCAAATGTTAAACATAGAGTTACTATTTGATCAGCAATTCCACTCCTGGCTGCTTACCCAAGAGAAATGAAAATATGTGTCTACACAGAGGGTTGCATACAAATGTTCATAGCAGTATTATCCATAATAGCCAAAAAGTGAAAATAATCCAAATGTGACTCTCTCTCACAAGGAGTTTTCAAACCAGTGGGGAAGACAAGTCTATACGAAATAATAAGCAATGCCAAGTGGGCCAGAATCAGATGCTGCTTGGAGAGACAAGAGCTGTAGTCTTGAGAAGACGCATAGCCAGGGAGGGAGGAAATCTTGCAGAGGAGGTATTTTAAACTCCAAGTACAGAAATCACATCCTGTGACACTTGGTGATGGTACTACTTATTTTCTAGTACCAATGTCTGATTTTTCACATGGTTTCATCAGGTCTGCCTGGCCAGATCGACTGTTTCATTTTTGTTTTCCCCCCAGCTGCAAGCACGGAGGCTGAAATCCAACTTGGGATGATTGGGTTCTGTGATGAGGATGGAGTCGAACTCAAGATTGAGAGCTTCCTGTCTGAACTGACCTGTCTCTTTTAATGATGCCTGTGTCACTAAGGGCATCCTTTTTGCATCTGTAGCCTACCCTGCATCTGGGGAGGGCAGGAGAGCATGCTAGTGTTACTGTATGGAGAAGTAACTGGAGAATAGGAAGAGCGGAGAAGCTGGTCTTACTTCAAGGTCACCTAGAAGGCAAGCACCTGACTGATCAAGGATTAGCATAGATGTTACTGCCCTGCTAAGCCCACAGAGCTAGTTTGTTTATTCATTTTTGAGCTAGGTTTATAGTCATTGCAGGGAGAAAAAAAATTGGTCTGAACCAGTCTTTATTTTAGGATTGAAGTAAGTGTGTGTGTTGGGGGGTGAAGTGATGAGGGTACAGGTTACATGTCTAAGAGGAAAAAAAAAACATGCAAACAGTAAGGTTACCAAAAGGGTTTTGTTGATCCCCAATATTCCTGACCCCCTCTGACATCTCCATTCTGAGATGGGAAAGATTACCTTAAGCCATCCTCAATGTTCCTTTGGCAGTGTGTTCTATTTAATATATCGTTTAATGTATTTGTTCATTTAGGCCATGACTCATTGCTTCTCTAAATTCTATTTTTAGCTGTTGCTTCTCAGTTGGATTTTTCCACATATCAGATGTTCAGCTACGTGTCTGAGGGGACAGTGTCTGCCTCGGGGCTGAAAAACTGACCATAAAGATTTATTATTTGTAAATTGTGGAAGGTTGTGGTCAAAATGTTTTTCATCTCCCCTAAAACTTAAGATTGAGGCACCACCCTGCAGGGAGTCTAGGATGAAATGCAAATTGTTTTAAGTGTACTGTAAGACACAATTCTGAGACATCCAGAGGAAGATGGTGGCTACCCACCTCTACATTATTACCTAATGCTTGAACATCTGACACCTGGCTTCCCCTCCCGCCCCCGCCCCCCGCCCCAAGAAAGGAATCTGGTGCCGACAGGAACAGGCAAGATCCGTCAAATGCACTGATATAGTGGAGGAGCGAGGCTGAGAGAAGCGGTGGTTTGGAAGGATGGAGAGTGGTCACGAGAACAGATCCAGAGAAGGGCAGCCGGGCTCTGAGATGGCAGAGGAGGAACTTGAACAAAGAGAGAAAAGTATTTTAGGACAACACAGATTATCGTGGAGACTAACCAAGATGGTGGAGCACGTGGCTGCCAAGAAATGACCCTTTGTTAACCTTCATTTTCTTCCGAGTTGAGAGCTGGAGTGCATATATTAATAGATAAAAGTACAGAAAGGTTCTGGAATGATACACTCCAAACTGATAACAAATTCTAGAGAGGGAAAACTTAAATGGGGGCTGGGAGAAGCAGGATAATCATTCTCTGAATACCTCTATATTATTAGTTTTTTCTTTCTTTCTTTTTTTCGTTTTTGGCCACCTTGCGGCATATGGAGATCCCGGGCCAGGGATCAGATCCAAGCCACAGCTGTGACCTCCTCCACAGCTGTAGCAGTGCCGGATCCTTTAACCCACTGTGCCAGGTCGGGGGTTCAGCTTGCATCCTGGCACTACGGAGATACTGCCAATCCCGTAGCGCCGTAGCAGGAACTCCTAGATTTCTTTTTAGTAACAAATATGTATTCATATGTTCCTTCCAAAACTAAAGAAAATAAACCAATAAAAGGCAATAGGGAGAGAGTATAAGACTGTGTGCACCCACTGTTAAAAAATTAAGTCAGACTCTTGTAACAAGGAGAAAATAAAAACCATTTGTAATTCTTCCACCCAGAGATAATCTTACTAGAGGAGTATTTCTCACCCAAACCCAGAATGGTGCATTTGAAGTCCAAGCAGAAAGTCTCCACTGGTAGAGAAAAGAGGTGCCATACCAAAAGGACTGGGGACAATAGGCCAGAACTGAGGGTCAAGCTAGAGTCTGAGCAGATGGAGCCATCGGCTAAGTCAGGAAGAAGCTAGCCGAGTTTGGTCAGGCAGTGCAGTATGGGCCAGAGGTCAAAGATCAGGGGTTAGGGAGTTCCCGTCATGGCTCAGCAGAAGGAATCTGACTAGGATCCATGAGGATGCAGGTCCGATCCCTGGCGTCGGTCAGTGGGTTAAGGATCCGGCGTTGCCAAGAGCTGTGGTGTAGGTCTCAGACGCAGCTTGGATCTGGTGCTGCTGTGGCTGTGGTGTAGGCCGGTGGCTGTACCTCCAATTCGACCCCTAGCCTGGGAACCTTCATACGCCATGCGTGTGACCTAAAAAAAAGACAAAAGAAAAAAAAATTAGGGGGTAGAGGAAATTGCACTAGCAAGAGGGACCTGGAGGCTTGGATGCCAGAGTCAGACATTCGTCCTTAGTCCTGTTTCCATTCTGTGGCCAAAAATGAAAATGTCATCAGCATGAGTTAGAGTCGGGTCTTGCCCAAACTGGCAACTGGGGTGGCACACAGAGTTAACACTACCACGCAGGAAGCTCACCGTTGGTCTCTGGTAGACAGGGGGGCTAGGAGGGAGTTTCTAAATACAAGGGTCCATGGCCTTACAGACTAGTTATAGATAAGGGCCCACAGTTGAAAGAAGGGGGACTCAGAAGAGTCTGGAAGCAATGAGATTCTATGGGCATCGGGGCAGCCCTTCACTGCGTGACCTGTCCGTGCACTACAGGGGCTTGGGGTACCCCTGGCCTTCTTTCACTAAAGGTGCCATGGCCAAGAGCATCTTGTCCCATCCAAACAGTTCTATGGCCTCAGTACCCACCCTTTTTTTGGAAAGTGCTGGGTCCGATGCTTGGCTAACGGAGCAGCAGGAGGCTGTGACGCCCCGATTCTCCTGCTGCAGGGAAGCTGACCTGTGGCTTCAAAATGACTGTGTCAGGGCCACAGAGAATAGAGCAGACGGGAGGGGTTCCAAGTAACAAGAGAAGTAGGAGAAAAGCCTGAAACTGTGAGGCACAGTTGGTAAAGGAGAAACACCCCCACTCTAACCTCTGAGGGAGAGGATTAAGTGCCTCCTGCCCTGAGCAGAAGCGGGAACCATTGAGACAGGCCCTGCTTCGTGCCACCAGTTATGAAACAACGTCCACGTGGGTCCTCTGGCCTTCAGGACTTTAACTTCAGATTTCATGCATTTTTTAAGGAGAATGAAGACAGCCAGTTGTTGGATCTGCTGTGAATATTTAAAGAAATGTGCTCTTCATCTCTCACAGCATTAAACACCTCTTGAGATAGAGCCTGTCACATCAATGAGACATGAAACGCCTCTAAGTCAGCATCACTCCATGTTTAACCACTTGGAGGGAAAGAAAACTTTCATATTTACGTAGAATATAGACAGCAATCATCCAATAAACCTTGGTTCTATTTTTAGTTGTTCATCTCCGGGCTTCTGGATGTTGGACAACATTGCAGTGTCTGCAATGTTAAAACAAGAAGTCAGTTTCTCATTTGAAGTGGAAAAATGCACTCTTTCTGGGTTTGCTTGTATCCATTTTCACAAGTTAATTGCTTGGCTAGGTGTTCACCTGCAGTTTTCCCCCTTAATGCTGTCCTACACAAAACTGCTCAAAGGACAAATATTCAGCTCAAAACATTTTTAAAAAATTGTGTGAGACAAACAACAGTAAAGCTTAACACGACAGATTGCAAATTCAGTTCCTGGAAAAAAACAGTAGCTACTCCAGCCCTTGGAGGTTTGTAGTTTAATTGGTAGGGAGCCCCCACGTATTTCCACCCCTTTGCAGAGAGACTGAGGCCAGTCAGCTGGGGTGTATAAGTAGCTCTTATTTTCCCCATCCTTTGCGACCCCCATCAGCTCTGGATGTAGCCCTACATCATCAGCTCGGGGACCAAAGGTAATGACAGCAGCAGCTAACATTTATTGAATGGTAACCCTGTGCTGGGCATTATACAGAAAGCTTCACAGGCATTATCTCATTTAATCATCACAGCACTTGGTGAGACGAGCACTATCCATTTTACAGATGAGGAAACTGAGGCGCCAGTAGGGAAGTGGTACAACGACACATAAAGGTCTCAAGAACGCCCACTTTCCAGCAGTTTCTAGCTGTGAGAGAACAAAAGCAAGAGAACATGCCCTTCCAGGGCGGGAGGAGGGGCCAGAGGTAAATGCAGAGTCTGGATCAGGTTCTGAAGCTTCTGACCCCAAGGCAGTATCAATACTCTGCAGCAAGTAGGCCTGCACTGCAGTGTTTGTTGTGGTTGTGGTTTAGGGTCACGTAAGCCATCCCAAGTCCCCTTGGCCTGTCCCTGTTTCCTTTGCTTATTCAGCATCTTCTCCCCAATGCTGGGAGCAGCTGGGGTTAGTGAGCTGGAACCCAAGCAGATCAATGCCACGTGTGCTTGAGGATGTTGTTAGCAGGGTACTGATGCTCATGCATATATCCGGATGTCAGCCGCGGTGTAGAGGTTAAGCAGACTTTGTCTAATGTCAGGAGGTCCGTCCTACTGGAACATGGAACATTTTTCTGCCTCACTCACCCATAGCTTTAAGGAAGGTAAATTATGTGTTGTTTAAATATGTGTAATAATGCTTTATATGCAGTGTTTTCATACATAATAAAAATGCCATCTAATTAGAGTTCCCTGGTGGCCTAGCAAGTGAAGGATCTGGCGTTGTCACTGCCGTGGCTCAGTCACTGCTGTGGTGCGGGTTTGATCCCTGGCCCGGGCCAAAATAAAATTAAAAAAAAAAAATCCTGTTTATCAATATATACATAAACATGTATGTATAACATTCACACACGCACTATTTTAAAAATCAAATGCAGTTTTCCTTGCGCTGTAAGGTATCCAGATGCCAAACTCTTTTGCAACATGAAAAATATGGTCATGTACTATTTGCTTACGTTTTGCAACACCAGTTTTTGTGTTTTTGTCTGGTTTTGTTTTGTTTGGTCATCTTTTTTCTTAAAGGAAGACCTGGCACTATTGCAATTAATGACTTAAGCAAACGTGAATTTCCTTCCCAGTGTTGCTGCCACCGCCCCATGCTGGAGGGCCCTTCCTGGTGGCAAGCAGACACATATGCCAGCTTCCCTCCAAACAGCTCCTCCCGTCTCTAAATTGTGTGGAGAGGCATGGTTCTGTGTTCAAGCTTAAAACGCTCTGTAGCCCTTTAAGAGCTGTGAAAAAACCAAAGAGACAAGCTCAGTAAAATGGAGGAAGGAACTGCTGCATTTTGTTTCCTGCTACAATATTTCCAGGAATGATTCTCCTCAAAAATGGAGGTATTTCACCAAATTTGGATAACTGAGGCCATCCATACAAAAATAATAGCTATATAAGAGACCATGGATTCTGCCTCTACTAAAGGCATTGCATTTGCAAGAAAATCCCTGCCCAAATGCAAATGCACAAAGAGACGTTTTGTCAGGTGTCCAGGCACAGAGATAAAATTGCCCCATGGGTCAATTTTTTCTCCTACGTTCCTTACAGGGAAAGAGGAGTCATAAATTCCTTTTGCTAAAGGCATGAAACACAAGGCCAGAAAGAAAGAAAATCCTTTCAAAGGATGACTCCCCAACAAATAAGGATGGCTCCCCAACAACTTGGAAAGGTGGAATTACCTGGCTCCCCCTTTTTAGCCAAAGTCTCTTTTAGCCAAAGTCCCCCGTAAACTGGAAGGGGGATTTTGTAGACACTGGCCCTTAAAAGGAACCCGCAAATCAGAACGGCTTGCTAAGCTATTCAACAGTAAAGGGGTATGTAAAGCCAGAGTCGAGCAGCCCTGTGCACGGCTGGGACAAGTGGGTGGAATTCAGGCCAGTGTGAGATATTTATTTATGCAGCTGTTATCTTCCTGGGGCACAGCTGACCAGAGGTGGACCAGGACCTGTTCGTCTTGTTTTATTGGCCTTCCGCTGCATTAATTTAGAACAGCTTATAAAATAAACTACAGCACCCTTTAGGCCCCTTTCAACTGGCTACGCATATAAATATTTAGGGGCAAAAACAGTGCAGACAGTGCAATAATATGCTTCTATGTACATGTGAAAATGTTTGGCACACCATGCAAAAGTAATAATAAGGCGTTCCCGTCGTGGTGCAGCAGAAACGAATCCGACTAGGAACCATGAGGTTGCGGGTTTGATCCTTGGCATGGCTCAGTGGGTTAACGATCTGGCCATGAGCTGTGGTGTAGGTGTGGCTCAGATCTGGCGTTGCTGTGGCTCTGGCGTAGGCCGGCAGCAACAGCTCCGATTAGACCCCTAGCCTGGGAACCTCCATATGCCACAGGTGTGGCCGTAAAAAGACAAAAAAAAAGTAATAAGAAGATATAATATAGCTATATACTGATAGGATATATTCTAGATAATATAATGCTATAAATATATATATGACTTAAAAGAAAATGTAATAAGAAAGAGGAATAAAAAGATACAATTCTCTGTAGTGCTGCTATTTACAAATGAAAAGGACAGTGACTTGCAGGTGATTAGGGTCAACCATGTGAACTTGAGGTTGGAAGGAATTCTGGAACAGATAGACTAGTCTTAGGTAAAGACCTCCACCTGGATGATTTTGACTTAATCTGGATTGTCTGAGGTAATTCAGACAGT
Source organism: Catagonus wagneri (assembly GCA_004024745.2). NCBI lineage: Eukaryota > Metazoa > Chordata > Mammalia > Artiodactyla > Tayassuidae > Catagonus > Catagonus wagneri. The sequence continues at coordinate 2,211,803 of PVHT020000166.1, read as the reverse complement.
CTAGAGAACTCAAAGCAAGGTAACCCTGTTGGAGCTGAACTGCTCATCTTTACAGTCCCGGCAGCCCTGAGCCTGCTGGTGTTTAGCCCACTCGTGTTTCTGTGCCCTGTGCTGTCTGCGGGACATCAGTCACGGCAGCCTGGGGAGAGGCGGAGGGCTCAAAACACAAAGACATTGTGGAAGAGCTGCTGAACTTAAAATTGCTACCAAAGGACCATTAAAAAGTCCAGACAGGGAGTTCCTGCTGTGGCGCAATGGGATTGGCAGCATCTCTGGAGCACTGGGACACAGGTTCGCTTCCTGGCCCGGCACGGTGGGCTAAGGACGTAGGTTCCAACTGTGGCTCAGATCTGATCCCTGACCCGGGAACTCCATATGCCTCAGGGTGGCTAAAAATAAAATAAAATTTAAAAATTAAAAGAAGTCCAGACAGAACTTTCCTCTTTCTAGTTCAGTGCCTGTCTCTGCGTGGACAAGGGCAAGAAGCCCATGCTCTCCTGAGACATCGCATTGTGTCTTTACTTTTCTTTTCTTAAGGGAAGAAACTTGCAGCCCATTAAACTGAGAGCAGCAGTCTCCTGCCTCGATGTGCCTTTCAAGAAATTATTTAACTAAAATCCATCTGTATCTTCATTCTACATGTTTTGGGTGCCTAAATTGTTTCCGGGTATGGAAGGTGACAAAAAAACTGACGACAACAAAATGCAATCAGCACTTCACCTTTCCACCTGTGCCTCAAGGAAGGACAGCGAGTCATCATCAAGTCACGTGGAAAAGTGATCAGTTGCTTACGTTTATGTATTTTCCTATAACCGTTTTTTAAGTCAAGATGATTTATTCCTATTATTTTCATTGAATGTAATAGATTCTTTAGCCCATCTCCACCTCCACATGACCTTGGTTTTACGGTGTGATAACTGTGTCGATTACCATCATGTTGGATACAAATCAAGTCTGGAATAACCTGGATGACAGCATGGTGGGAGCTGCAGATAAACAGAGAAGCTCCGGTCATTAGAGGGGGGTGGGGGACGGGGCTCGCACAGGAGTTACAGGCTGCGTGTGGGAACAGTCTTCCCAGGAACCCGTGGGACAAGATGGGAGCAGCGCAGCCATTCTCTTGCCAACTTTTCTATTTGATTTCCAGGCCGGCCCTTGAGAAAACAAAATGCGATCCCATCTGTGATCAAACTGGGCTGCTCCCAAGGCAAGGCTACTAGAGACTTTACACTTTGCTTCTTTCCCAACTTCTGCACCCTAATAATAGCTCCCAGTTTTTGTTTTGTTTTGCTTTTGGAGGGCCGCACCCGCGGGATATGGAGGTTCCCAGGGCAGGGGTCGAATCAGAGCTACAGCTGCCGGCTTAATGCCACAGCCACAGCAACGCGGGATCTGAGCTGCATCTGCAAACTACAGCACAGCTCACGGCAACGCCGGATCCTTAACCCACTGAGCAAGGCCAGGGATAGAACGCACAACCTCATGGTTCCTAGTCAGATTCGTTTCTGCTGAGCCACGACAGGAACTCCAATAGCTTGGAGCTTTTGAGCATTGTCCCCGTGCCATGCAATGTCCATGTGTTTTACAGGCATTGATGATCTTATTTCAGCCTCACAGCTGCCCTGTGATGTGGCTTATTTTTATCTCCCTTTTACAGATGAGGAGACTGAGGTAGAGAGAGATGAGATAGTTACTCAGAAAGTGGCTGGGATACAAATGGAGACTTGATGCTTGTGTTAAGCAGAATATTGGAGCTTTTCTTCTTTCTTCTTCGCCTTTCTTTTTGCTCCTCCAAAGCCCTTGCCTTGCTCTTCAACCCTCTCAGCTTGAACTTTGGGGAGCTGGTGGTTAAATTCTCACTGAAAGAAATGACAAGCAGCTAATCCCCGTGAACTTCAGTTTCTGGGTTTGTGTCAACATCTGGGGGTCAGATGTCTTCTTAGCCAGCAGCTGATGCTGGAATGTTGGAAAGAGGGAGCAGGACTTTTTTGTTTACTACCCAACAAAAATATTGTGTTTGAGCTCCTGAGCAGTGCTGAGATGCACTGAAATTAGGGGACACTTAGAAGAGCCTGAGGTCTGAGGGGACCTCTTTAAAGAAAAACTACCTCTGAGGAATTTTTAGATATGAGCCAAAAAATCCATTTCCGCTCACAGGCGTAGAATTTTTAGCGCACATTTTAGTTGTGGCTTCTAAGTACCTATTTTTTTTAATCACTGTCCAGTTATTGATGAACTGAAATATTTTTGTTTTCCATTGACACAGTCATCTTTTGCTATTTATTTTAGGTAGATAAGATGTCGTAAGAACAAAACGTCACTGCCACATCCACTAACAGAATACAATTTTAAAGCTCTTTAAAATTTTTAAAAAATTTTCAATAAAATATAGTTGATTTACAGTGCTGTGCCATTTCTTCTGTACAGCATAGTGACCCAGTCATACACATATACATCCGCTTTCTTATGTTATCTTCCATCATGGTCTGTCCCAGGAGACTGAATATAGTTCCCTGCACTGTACAGTAGGGGCTTATTGTAAAGTTCTCTGATTTATTCTCAAGGCGACCTTTTTCTTTTTTTTTTCTTAATGGATTTTATTTCAATTATAGGTGTACATAAATCATCATAAGTCAATTTTATAGATTTTGTATCCCAAACCCACAGTGCACCCCCCCACTCCCCCAGATTGTTTTATTTGAAAAACCAAGGTTTTCCGAAGTCTGTGAGTCATTCTCTGTTCTGCAAAGAAGTTCATTGTGTCTTTTTAGTTTCCACATGTAAGCGGTAGCATTGGGTGTTGCTGTCTAATTGTCTGACTGGTTTCACTTCACATGATAATTTCTAGGTCCATCCATGTTGCTATAAATGTTGTTATTTCATTCCTTTTAATGGCTGAGTAATATTCCATTGTGTGTATGTACCACATCTTCCCTATACGCTCCTCTGTCGATGGGCATTTAGGTTGTTTCCATGACCTGGCTATTGCATAGAGTGCTGCAATGAACACTGGAGTACATGTGTCTTTTCGAGTCATGGTTTCCTCTGGATAGATGCCCAGGAGTGGGATTGCTGGAACAAATGGTAATTCTATTTTGAGTTTTCTGAGGAATCTCCATACTGTTTTCCACAGTGGCTGCACCAATTTGCATTCCCACCAACAGTGTAATAGGGATCCTTTTTCTCCACACCCTCTCTAGCACTTATCGTTTGTAGACTTTTTGATGATGGCCATTCTGGCTGGTGTAAGGTGGTACCTCATAGTACTTTTGATTTGCATTTCTCTAATGAGGAGCGATGTTGAACATCTTTTCATGTGTTTGTTTGCCATCTGCATGTCTTCTTTGGAGAAAGGGAGACCTTTTTCTTAACTAATACAGAGGTTGCTATTTTAATGGTTTTTGGTGGAACTTTTTTTCTCTTACTTTTTTTTTTTTGTCTTTTTGTATTTATCTAGGGCCGCACCCACGGCATATGGAGGTTCCCAGGCTAGGGGTCTAACAGGAGCTGTAGCTGCCGACCTTCGCCACAGCCACGGCAACGCGGGATCCGAGCCGCATCTGCGACCTACACCGCAGCTCACGGCAACGCCAGATCCTTAACCCACTGAGCAAGGCCAGGGATCGAACCCACAACCTCATGGTTCCTAGTCAGATTCGTTAACCACTGAGCCACGACGGGAACTCCATGGTGGGACTTTTCAATATCAAAGTTCTCAGATTAAAAAAAAAGGAGTTTGTGGTTTGCGTCTGCTGGGCAGAGATTTACATTTTAGAACTATTCTGCTCCGGCTCAGGGCTGTGTGAGTAGCAGCAATTGTGTGTCCTCCTGCCCTGTCTTTCCAGAGGACAAAGACTTCTGCCCGGAAGGGCTGACCAGCCACACGCACAGGTTCAGGCCCTGCTAACCCCTGTGCCCCTGCTGGAGGAAGCCACAGAGAAACTTCCTGAGGGCTGCTCTTCCCCCTGCCATCCCTGGGGCAGTGGAACTCTGCCAATCATGACAGCAATTCAGAAAGAGAATTTGGGGGAGTTCCCGTTGTGGCTCAGCAGCTCAAGAACCCAACTAATATCCATGGGGATCCGGGTTCAATCCCTGGCCTTGCTCAGTGGACAACTCAGATCTGGAGTTGCTGTGAGCTGTGGTGTAGGTCGCAGATGCGGCTCGGATCCCATGTTCACGTTGCTGTGGCTGTGACCTAGGCCAGCGCCTCTCATTCGACCCCTAGCCTGGAAACTTCCATATGCCACAGATGTGGCTCTAAAAAGCAAAAAAATAAAAGGAAAAAAGAAAAAAAAAAGACTTAGGTATTAACTGCACTTCTCTTGCTGGTACCTTAGAGCAGCTGCCTGAGAAGCCTGCCCTCACCATCTTCCCCTCTCCCGGGAAAACTGAATGAATGAGGGCAAAGCTCGTCTTCAAGGATCAAGACACCTCATACCCCAATTTCTCTTCCTGATAATTTTGCTATCAGAGAGAAACCTCTCAAAGATCATATTTGTAAGGAGAAATCAAAGTGGAACACTGTCCTATGGTCTGTTTTTCTAAGTCAAGGCACAGAAAACACAGGAAAGTATCCACTTTTAAGCCCAGAGATCAGATTTGAATTCTTGCGTAATAAATGTACATTCCATAGGTGATGATTAATTACACTTTTATGTTTAATTTAACCTTTTTTTTTTTTTTTTTTTTGGTCTTTTGCCTTATCTAGGGCCGCACCCGTGGCATATGGAGGTTCCCAGGCTAGGGGTCTAACAGGAGCTGTAGCTGCCAGCCTTCGCCACAGCCACAGCAACACAGGATCCGAGTCTCGTCTGAAACCTGCACCACAGCTCACGGCAACGCCGGATCCTTAACCCACTGAGCAAGGCCAGGGATCGAACCTGCAACCTCATGGTTCCTAGTCGGATTCGTTAACCACTGAGCCACGACGGGAACTCCCTAATTTAACCTTTGAATACGTAATATTCACATGGGTCGAATTCAAAAATGTCTACGGCAAGACGTTCTCTGTGCCTTAGCTATTGGGTTTTCTCCTCTCTTGTGTATTTTTCCAGAAATATTCTTTGCATATACAGTCATCCCACGGTATCCATGGGGGATTGGTTCCAGAACCCCCAGGAATACTTAAATCCATGGATACTCACGTATTTATAGCAAAGTATTTGCATATAGCCTACACACGTCATCCTGTACACTTTAAATTGTCTCTAGATTGCTTAAATACCTGATATAGTATATATGCTATGTAAATAGTTACCTGTGCAAGGCAGATTCAAGCTTTGCTTTTTGGTAATTTCTGAATTTTTTTTCAAGTATTTTTCAATCGAATGTTGATTGATTCTATAGAAGCATGAACCCACAATGTAGAGGACCAAATGTACAAGGAAAATATGTATATATCTAGTTACTCCCCTCCCCCCAATAACAACCTATTATATTCAGAACATTGAATTTTTTCATTTTGCAATGTATTTTAGAGACCTTTCATTATCAGTACATAAAGAGCCTTCTCTTTTTTGTGGCCACATAGTATTCCACCAAGTGAATGTACTATTTTTTGTATACTGTCCCCTAATGTTGGCCAAATAATTTCCTTTGATGTGGCCATTAAAATCTGGACTAGTCACTGAGCATTGAAAATCTGCCTACCTGGAGTTATCTTAGAATGAGGTAACCTCTCATCATATAGCAGTTTGAATGCGGTTCTTTTGGATAGTGTCGGCCGAGGATTCCTGAGAACTTGAACTCCTGAATTCTCCACAGCACTCCATAAGGCACTGGGTGGCTGCTAATAAGGACTCACTCACTTTGACAGCATTGAAAAAAAAGTGAATGTGAAATATTAATAAGTAATATTTGATAATAACTTAGATAAGTGTCCATGTGTGCTCAAATGAAAGTTATCCTAACATTTGCTTTTGAAGCACTATAGACACTGTATTAAAATAGAAAACACTGACATCTGCTCTGTTCTGCCATTGCACTTAACTGGGGTAACACTCCCTGTGCCTTATGGCGTGCGTTTCAAATACAGCAGAAAAGGATTAATTGCCTTCTAATTTGGAGCTTTAAATATTCAAACTGAAGCTGTAGTGATTAACTTTAAGCAACATTTGAGCTATATTTAATTATAGTCTTCAGATCCCTTTTCCTCATTTTTGGAGATACATTATTTATGTCACTGCCATAATAACGTCTATTTTTGATGGATCTCAGGACCATGCTCCATCAGCCATATTGTGAGAACAAAGGCTCTCAGAACATGTGCTGGAGGGAAAAAAGACAATGTGACTGTGGGAACCGACAGCAGGTGGGATCACTTATCTTCCTGAAAGTCAGTTTGGGAGCCTGAAATAAATCACCGGGATGAACGGTTGGGTTGGGTTATAAGTGAGAACAGGGTGAGTGGGGCTCCTCCCAGGATTCATTCCTAGGAGACTGAGAAGTAACTGAATTGTGCAAAGGCCAGTAGGAGACTCAGCCAAGAGGCCACAGGGCCTGGCTGCCAGGATTTCTTTGTGGGTGAGAGCTGAGGCCAGGCACCCAACTTAATGTTATTGCAGTTCCCACACTAGGCACCTACTTGGTACTCAATGTGCGCTTATTGAACTGAGCTTTTCTCAGAGTCCTTACCGTATGATGGTATGAGCATGATGTTTACAGATGTTTACCCTGTATTGTCAAGTGGGGAACCAAACAGCCAACCAGAGCACGAAGAGGGGGATTTACTGAAAAGCTAATGAAGCTTAAACTTGAGGACCCCTCATGTTCACGGCCCCTTCCAAGGCCCTGCACATATGTTTGTATCTGTCATTTTGATGTGTTTTCTTAAAGAGGACCCCAAATTTTATAAGCTTCAGATCCACAAAGTCTGTATCCTCTCTGGGTACAAAATAGCATGTAAACATGACTCCATTTTCAAAATGAAAATTTATTTCCATTCTTTTTTTTTCTTTTTCTTTTGGCTGCAGCACACAGTGGCTTGATGTGGGATTTTAGTTCACAGACTAGGGATGAACCTGGGTCGCCGTAGTGAAAGGGTCAAATTCTAACCACTAGATACCAGGGACTTCCCTCGTTTCCATCCTTAATGGAAAATTCTATTCAAAAGCAGATTAACGAATATATATGCCACACACACACAAACCAACCCACAGGTTAGAGAGAGTATGTATTAAAAATGTTTGAAACACCTTGCTCTGAAAGTGACTCTTTATTTATTTGCTATTTTCTATTTTATTAGAATGATCAAGTGTATTAGTGCCAAGTTACACCTTGCATTTTTCCCCATGTAAAGCAGTATTCCTTTGAATTCACTAACCTTTCCCTAAACTTTTATGTCCAGTCAATCAATATCATAGTTCCCTTCTCCAGAACTAGGGACGAAATTGCCTTTTCAAGTTCTTTGTAATCGTAACTCTAACTTGAGGAAGTGAAATGAAAACATATGAGTGAAATGGACTCCCTCTGGGTTAAAATCATCATACTTACGGAAGGATGCGTGTCACTATTTGGCAGGTTTTTGCAGGAAGTTGATAAAAGAGTCAAGAGCTACTATTTTCCACCAGCCTTGGTTCTGTCTCTAAGCCCCTCACCCACACGGTCACACTCCGCCTGCTACGCCAGGTATCTTTAGCCGTGCCAGCTCACCTCTCTCACCATCACCTGGTAAAGAACCTGAAATCTGAAACTCCAGGGTTACAGAGGGGACAGCTGGATTTCAGGTCTTTGCGCACAAAACCCAGGACAGCAGAGGCCACGTAATAATCAGAATGTCTGAGAATTAGAATCTTAGAAATACCTTTATCGTCAAGAACTGGTGACAAGTCATGTCACCAGTTGCTCTTTTTCTCTCTCCTGTACCCTCACTCTCAGCTCCATCTTTAGAGTTTTTACCCTGTCCCCACATCCTGGGCAACAGAGAGCCAGAAAATGGGAGCGCGGAGGAGGCGGTGACACTAACATTGTGCTGGGGTCACTGCTGTTGTCCTTCCCTACTCTCTGTGACCCTTAAAGAAGACACAGGAGGAAAGACCACACTGTGAGTGGGAGCTGTGATCTGGGTGGGTTTGGCTAGAAGAGAAAAAGAGGCAGAGCTGAGGGCTAGGAGGTGACCTGGGGACCACAGCGTATGTCTATAGAATTTCAGTAATTGAATTTGCTCACTCATTTGGTTTTTCAAGCATTCAACATACCTATTCTGTTCTTACTATGTGCCTGGAACTGGTTTATATGTCATAGATACAGACAAAGTGGGGTGAAACCAATAATAACATTGCATTGGGGTATTCACAATACAGTGAGATCATTTCCTGGTCATTTATAGTGTAGTTGTAACTTTTCTAAAAATAGGCAGACACAGAAACATACACCCAAAAATACAGGCTGGCAGTCTTTTACCTTCTTTTTATTATTATTTTTTTTTTGGTCTTTTTGCCTTTTCTAGGGCCACACCCGCGGCATATGGAGGTTCCCAGGCTAGGGGTCTAACAGGAGCTGTAGCCGCTGGCCTACACCACAGCCACAGCCACACAGGATCTGAGCTGTCTGCAACCTACACCACAGCTCATGGCAACGCCAGATCCTTAACCCACTGAGCGAGGCCAGGGGTTGAACCTGCAACCTAATGGTTCCTAGTCGAATTCTTTAACCACTGAGCCACAATGGGAAGTCCTCTTCTTTTTATTATTAAAGTATAATTTATTTATAATGTTGTGCCAATTTCTGCACTACAGGAAAGTGACCCAGTCATACTTATGTACACATTCTTTTTCTTGCATCATCCCCCATCATGTTCTATCCCAAGAGACTGGACACAGTTCCCTGTGCTGTACAGCAGGACCTCATTGCCCATCCATTCCAAATGTAATAGGTTGCATCTACTAACCCCAAACTCCTAATCCATCCCACTCCCTCCCCCCGACCCCGTTGGCAACCATAAGTCTGTTCTCTATGTCTGTGAGTCTGTTTATTTTCTGTATATGGATTTGCTTGTGCCATATTTTAGATTCCACATATAAGTGATATATCATATGGTATTTGTCTTTCTCTTTTTTACTTTCTTCACATAGTATGAGAATCTCTAGTTCTATCCATGTTGCTGCAAAAGGCATTATTTCATTCTTTTTCATAGCTGAATAGTATTTCATTAGTATATGTACCACCTCTTCTTAATCAGTTCTTCTGTTGATGGACATTTAGGTTGTTTCCAGGTCTTGGCTATTGTGAATGGTGCTGCTCTGAACATAGGGGTGCATGTATCTTTTTGAATTATAGTTTTGTCTGGATGTATGTCTAGGATTAGGATTGCTGGGTCATATGGTAGTTCTATATTTAGTTTTCTGAAGAACCTGCCTACTATTTTCCTTAGTGGTTGTACCAATTTACATTCCCACCAACAGTGTAGGAGGGTTTCCTTTTCTCCACACCCTCTCCAGCATTTGTTATTTGTAGACTTGTTAATCATGACCATTCTGACTGGTGTGAAGTGGTACCTCATTGTAGTTTTGATTTGCATTTCTCTAATAATTAGTGATATTGAACATTTTTTCATGTGCCTGCTGGCCATCCATATGTCTTTTTTGAAGAGATGTCTATTTAGGAGTTCCCGTTGTGTCTCAGCAGAAACGAATCTGATTAGGAACCATGAGGTTACGAGTTCGATCCCTGGCCTTGCTCAGTGGGTTAAGGATCCGGTGTTGCCTTGAGCTGTGGTGTAAGTCACAGACACGGCTCGGATCCCGCGTTGCTGTGGCTGTGGCATAGCCCAGCAACTACAGCTCCAATTAGACCCCTAGCCTGGGAACCTCCATATGCTGCGTGTGTGGCCCTAAAGCGACAAATGACAAAAAAAAAATGTAATTGAAGAAATGTCTATTTAGGTCTTCTGTCCATTTTTCAAATGGATTGTTTTTTGTTGTTGAGTTGTATGAGTTGTGGAGATTAAGCCCTTGTTGGTCGCATCATTTGCAACTATTTTCTCCCATTCTGTAGGTTGTCTTCTTGTTATTTTATGTTTTCCTTTGCTGTGCAAAAGCTTGTAAGTTTGATTAGGCCCTATTTGTTTATTTTTGTTTTTATTTCTATTGCCTTGGGAGAATGACCTAAGAAAACATTTGTACAGTTTATGTTAGGGAATGTTTTGCCTATGTTCTCTTCTAGGACTTTTATGGTGTCCTGTCTTACGATTAAGACTTTTAGCTGTTTTGAATTTATTTTTGTGCATGGTGTGAGGGTGTGTTCTAATTTCATTGAGTTACATGCAGCTGTCTAATTTTCCCGGTACCACTTGCTGAATCTTCTACCTTTCAAATAAAATTCAATCACAATTAAAGTCTGTGCCTCAAATACATTAACATGGCTGGAAACCCCATACTTGCAACTCAGTTTGGTGCCCCGTAGAGGTACCAGCCCCCAATGGAAGATGAGAGAAGGCATAGCACTGGTCCAAGAAATGAGGGTTTTTCTGGGAAAGAAAACACTTAGAACAGTGATAGGCACGTAGTAAGCAGTACGTGTCAGATGTCATCATCATCTTTAGCTTCAACATTGTTTTAGGCAAGAGAGACAGAAAATGCAAAGGTTTGGAGGGAAGAGAGGCAGCATGGAAAGTTCAAGGAGTTTAAAGGAACTTGGATTGGCATAAGCATGGTGAAATATTGGGCTGCAGAGACAAGTTGGAGACAGGCCATGGGGAGCCACTGATGGGTTCTTAGTGTCCTCTACCTTTCCCCTAAATCAGGCTCTCATTACCATTCCCCTAGACTTCTACTCAAATGAAATATTACTTGACATCTCTGCTTCCCCTTTACCTGTTTTGCCATATCCTGGTCATAGCTGTCACAGCCTCCCATCATCCCAAGAACATGGCTCTCCTACTTAGAAACCTTCAGTGGCTGCCCATTTTCCACGGAATCCAGCCAGCTGTCTCAATGTGGCACATAAGCATTGCTGGGCCAGGGCTGCTGCTAACCTCTCCAGGGTTCTCGTTCACTTTCCCCTGTAAGAATTCTATATCCAGCCCACGCAGTCTCTTGCTTCCAAATGCCCCTGTGCCTTCAACACCCTCCCTTCTCAATCTTTTGAAATCTATGCACCTTTTAAAGCTCTTCTCAATGCTGCCTCTTCTGTGAAGCCTTTTCTTGGATTCCCAATAGGTTGCGTCCTCTGCTGTCTCTGAACACCTACTTTGTATTTCCTCTGAGGTCTTTCATTACCCTGTGCACCAGTCAGTTTCTTGGCGCAAGATCATAAGCTCTCTGAAATTCTTCCTTTTATGAAGAACCTTTTGGGAGGAGTGATCTGTGGAATACATATTGGCAAACACAATGGGAATGGATGGAACCAGGCCCCAGGGTGGGCTCTTCCACATCCCCTCCCCTCTGGTCAGCTTTGCTCTCTGAGGGAGGGAGCCTGTGGGTCCTCGAGAGGGTGAGGCAGAAGATGAGTGGCTAGAGCAGACTAGAGGCTACAGCTATGATCCAGCTGACCAAGCTGGTCACTGAGCCCAAGGAAATGGCCAGTCCAGGATGTTTTCCAGTCATTGAGGCAGTAGGTTGGAAATAAGATGAGTGAAAAAAGATATGTTGAAGGCAAATCAAATTATTACCTCTCATTTCATTTTTTCCTTCCTTCCTTGCTTCCTCCCTCCCTCCCTCCCTTCCTTCCTTCCAGTAACAAGTATCTCTCTGCCAAGTGGTTAACAGCACTTGGCCCAAGGCCTCACTGCTTACCTAGATGCTCCAGTTTGTTTTCTTTCTCTACTTAATTTCCATTATCAACTTTCCAGATTTTTGTAAACTCAACACACTGAATAATGAGGTTAATAAAACCAGTGAACTCCTTTGCCATGTACACAGACTATTTCTATAAAAATGGCAAATGTATTATTAGCTCAGATTTAATCACCTTTTCTCATATCTTATAAATTTATCCTAATGACCTATCGGCTTTCCAGTGGGTGCTTTACTTACTCAGTGTTAGATTTTTTACTTCTCTGGACTTGATTAGAGTCTCTATATTTATAGCCTCTAACACTTCTGCACTGAATAATTTCCCTAGTGAATATGCATCTGGAATTCCACAAATCAGACAAGCATGAAGCCCCCAGCAGAAGCATTGACTCTCTCTGGCCATCCCAGACCACTGCATCTAAAAAAGCTTCCTGTCAACTCTTAGTTCACAGGGTTGTCAGAAGATTAAATAAGGCAAAATGTTCAAGTATAGGATTCTTTTTAATAGAAAAATCAGTCTTTAAAATTGCCACATATTCATTCTGCCAACCCTTATTGAGAGCCTCCTGTAGGTCAGACCATCTATCATTTCCACAGATACCAACTGAATCAGCCAGATACTCTTCCCAGGCCCCCCGCCTCCTGAAGCTTATACACTAATGGGGCCAACAGGTTTTTAAACAGCTCTTTAGATTGTTTTCAGGAGCACAGAAAAATTAGCAATAGGTAAGGTTATTTTTTTTTTTTAATTTTTTTAAATGGAAGCATAGTTGATTTACAATGTTGTATTAGTTTCAGGTGTACAGCAAAGGGATTTGGTTATACATACATATATATCTGGGTTTTTTTCAGATTCTTTTCCCTTATAAGTTATTACAAAGAATATTTCCCTATGCTTTTCAGCGGGTCCTTATTGGTTATCTATTTTATATATAGTAGTGTTTATCTGTTACTCCCAAACTCCTAATTTATCCCCCCAACCTAGGTAAGATTATTTTAGATAGACAGAATAAATAGGCTCAAACAGAGGACATTTTCTAAAAAACTGAGCTCTATTTAAAATGCAAATAAACCCTTGAGGCATAAGATACATTTTGCTTTTCTATGGGGTTCAAACTGTCCCTGAAAAATAAAAAATTCTTTGGACTGAATCCCTGTGCTATTTAATAGCATGCCAAGAAAGTCAAAGCCAACACTGAAGGTCAGAAATAGGGATGTAAAAAAATGGATCATGCCTAAGTCAGGGTTATCTCCAGGAGAAAATCAGCAGTGACCATGTGTGCTGGGTTTAATGAACGATCCAAACATAGAACCCATAAGAAATGTAAGATGGCATGAAATTTATCAAACAGGTCAGGCTCTACTGAACTGTGACTAACGCAGAAACCTGGAGATGTGTACTTTGCTTACTCTTTCTGCAGCTGACTGGGATACACAGTCCAGAAATAACTTCTAGACCAAGTAATGGGAAACCCTAAAGCTACACTTATACCTCCAGGATGACCACATCATCAAGGTGTAGTGAGGACTTAGTCACATCAGGCACTGCGTTCAGCCTGGTGAAAACGAGATGGGAAAGCCCTGCAGTCCAAGGCTTGCAGGAGGTGCTGAGGTGATAACAAGCGATGCTTTCAGCATCTCCTGTAACTATAGTTGATACCTATTGAGTACCTACTACGTGCCTGACACTGTGCTGAGCACTTTTGTTGTTTTTTAAGTCATCCAATACTCACTTGAAATAAGTACAGTTAATCACCCCATTTTAGAGATAAGAAAATTAAGGCACAGAGAGGTTAATCAGCTTGTCCATGGCCATTTCAGCTGTTGAGTCCAAGAATAAGAATGAACTCAGAGCTTCTGTTTGTAATCTCTGACCTGCAGGGGGTTGGTTGTTCCCTTCCAAGAATTACGTTTTCCACCTAGGGTGCAAAAGAGACTTCTTGCAACATTTACCCTGCTGTTCACTCTGCTAATATGAACTTTTCTGTGATTAGATTGTTAGTGTGTTTGAAAGGCGATATGAAATAAAATTAATCAACTCTCCCTCCCAAAGCGGAGCTAGAGCTGGGTAAGTGTGGGGTCAGAGTGAGTGTTATCAGAAGCCAAATAAAATAAGGATAAAAACATGGGCAGAGGCAGAAGCTCTCAGAAAGGGAGTGATCAGGAATCAACAATACAGCAATCTTTGATGGGCACGACCAGGCCCAGTACACTAGGGCCAAAGGGAGATTCAGATGGGAGGGTGACACAGGCTGACTTCAGAATCACAGGCTCGCAGGGAATGTTGAGAAAGGAAGTCATTCCAGAAAGTGTGCTCTGGGGCTTAAAGTCAGGAAGAAAGGGGTACAAAAGGACTTCAAGGATTTCCCCTGGATACAAAAGTTGCAGAAGGAGAGAGGACTGAGCATGACCAGTGCCCATGAAATGCATTGGCCAGGATGGAGACAGGCAGCCCAGCCTTCCTGAGGCAACTGCACCTGACAGCCTCTCCAGGCGCCTGGCACCTCTGCCGGTTCCATTGCCTGATTCAGCGAGAGTGGAGACCCTACAAATAACTAGTGTCACCGGGAGGAGCTGGGATCTAGGTAAAAGAGCAGAAAATTCTGTCTTCTTTCAAGACTCAGAATTGCCTGCAGTAGCCAGGTTGCCCCCAAAGTCCAAGCTTGGGCGTCCCAGGGTGTCGCACGGTGAGTGCAGGACAGTGAGGCAGAGGGAAATAACACAGGGAACTGAAATGCCCATTTTGAGAGAAAAAAAAAAGTTTTGTAATTTGCTCAGTGTCTATAGAAAAACCTCTTCCTGGAGTTCCTGCTGTGGCTCAGCGGGTTAAGGACCCAATGTTGTCTCTATGCGGGTGTGGGTTCAATTCCTGGCCTTGCTCAGTGGGTTAAGGATCTGGCATTGCCACAAGCTGCTGCATAGGTTGGAGATGTGGCTCAGATTCAACCCCTAGCCTGGGAACTTCCATATGACACAGGTACAGCGCGTCCCTTAAAAAAAAAAGAGGAAAAAAAAAAAGAAAACGTCTTCCTCTCTCGGGAGGGAGAGAGGAGCACAGAGGGTGGTGGCAATGCAAAAGGTGTTTCCTCCAGCTTCCTTAAGCTCGTTCTCCTTAGCACACACAACCCCAGGGCAGCCGCACTTGAGGAGGCCAGATGGGTGTGGGGGCTGCCGAGTGTCCTGCTTGAACCCGCTGTTAACACCACGTGCATGGGTCATTGACTAAAGAGCTGGAAGTCTCCTGGCCTGGGATTAGAAACAACCAGATGTACAGCAATCCCTCCTCTTGGTTGGGGTTCCAGGTGCTGAGAAGGCCAGATTAACACCGAACGAGCTTGTTTAAGGGGAAGAGACCAGACACCCAGGCCTCCCCTCAGCCCTCCCCTGGGTAAGCCTGCATGGAAACCACTCTCCTGGGAGTTCTTCTGTTCTAGATTCCCCATGGGGCAGCTGGGCTGACACGTAATGTGTGCTTACACGTCTATTCCATAGCCTGTAACTGTTGACCAGCTGTATGCTGCCAGGATGGGGCGAGCAAGTTGGGACAGTTATAAACATGAGCCCTGGAATCAGTGGATTCCTATACTGTTGACCATGAGAGTCCCTCCCTAAGCCTTGTTTTCTTTATATGGAAGATGGGCTAAGAACAGCGTCCGCTACATGCCACCTCAGTTTTATTTCATGCCGCGTTCCCCTCCCCTGTGTTCATCAGACACAGTTACACTGCCCTTATCTCTGTTTCTCCAACATCCTGAACTCGGTCCCATCTCAGATCTTCTGAAAGGCTCTCCCCTCGGTTCTTTCCATGGCTGGTTAATTCTCACCCTGCAGGTTTCACTCAAATATCGTCCTTGGAGAGGCCATCCTTGGCTAATCTCAAGTAGCTTCTCCCCAAAATTCAAGTTTCCTTTTTTATTCCAATCTATCATCTGCACCAAATGTGCCACTCTCTGAAATTATCTTGTTTACACACTGATTTTACACTCACTCAATGAGAAGTCCTCTTACCTCCTTATCTAAAATGGAGTTCCCATTGTGGCTCAGTGGTAACAAACCCAACTAGTATCCATGAGGACGCAGGTTCAATCCCCGGCCTTGATCGGGGGGTTGAGGATCCTTCGATGCTGTGAGCTGTGGTGTAGGTTGCAGACCTGGCTCATATCTGGTGTGGCTGTGGTGAAGGCTGGCAGCTGCCGCTCCAATTCAACTCCTAACCAGGGAACTTCCATATGCTGCAGCTGCGGCCTTAAAAGACCAAAAGTAAAACAAAAAACAAAAGAAATTAAATAATTTTTTTTTCATCTTTTTGCCTTTTCTAGGGCCGCACTCGCGGCATATGGAGGTTCCCAGGCTAGGGGTCTAATCAGGGCTGTATCCACTGGCCTACACCACAGCCACAGCAACGCAGCATCCGAGCCACATCTGCAACTTATACCACAGCTCACGGCAACGCCAGATCCTTAGCCCACTGAGCAAGGCCAGGGATCGAACCCGCAACCTCATGGTTCCTAGTCGGATTTGTTAACCACTGAGCCACAATGGGAACTCCAAAATGAAATAAAATTATACCCTATGTCTCCCCTATTTCCCTTTCTTGCCTTGTTTTTCTTCTTGACCCTCATACTATTTAATTTACTTATTTCTTTAGTTTATTGTCTGTCTTTTCCCCACTAGAATATAGCTCGGTGAAGGCAGAACTTTTTGTTTGTTTGGGTCACTGCTGTATCCAGAGTGCCTAGGAGGATGCTTGGCACGTAGTAAGTAATCAATGATGTTTACTGGATGGAGGAATCCATTTGCTCATTGTCCATCCCTCACCACTGGAAGGTAAACACACTGGAGCAGATATGCTCTCACCCACTTTTGCAAACAACAGTTCCATTAGGACACCCAAGAGCTATTTGCTCAGCTCCTCAGTGGTACCCACTCAACAGGAATATTTGACAATTAAAATGACATAATCCTCACAAACTTGGCATAAGTTCTATGCATGTAATAAGAGTTCAATAAAAATGCAATTACTATTAAATACTATTAATACTATTAATAAAAGATGCAATTACTATTAAAAATTGAGCTTTTGGCCTTGAACCTGTGGAAACTCCTGTGCTTTCTTGATTCGGGTTTCAGAACCCAGGATGCCTCCTATTTTACACCAAAAGTTTGCATCTGCTTCTGCTTCACAAGGCGCCAGGCAGGATGGTGCCCCTAGACTTTATCTTGGCCTAGGAAAAACTGTCTCTTTATATTCTTTCATAGTAAAACAAATCTTTTTGTTGAGTCAACCTGGAATGTGGAGGCTCAACTAACAGGCGCTATGTTAAATTACGTTAAAGTCAAGGTTTGAGCATTTCATACCAGCTAATGGCCTCCCACCTCTTGGAAACATGATTGGCTTTTAGATCAGGATGAACCTAGGAGGAATCTAGCCATGTTAGACACATCCTGGGTTCTTCCAGTGTTTACCATACGTTTCCACTCCCATGCTGTTTGAACTTTAGTGATTGACTATATTTTCCTATGCCCAGTGGAAGTGCATTGAAGCCAACAAGCTGTCTGGCAGAGAAGCCAGCAGCTTTAGAGTAGTGTGTGATTTTCTCAAAAAAGGGGAGCCCAGGTTCAAGCCCACTATATACTGGGTTTCCACCACGAAGCATATTTTTTAGGAATGGAAGGCCATGTTTGAGCTTTTGGTCTCATATTTAGGAGACTCCTCTGATACAACAGACACATTCTCCCCCCAAAAATAATTTCACAGTTTGATGACCTGGTAAATCCCACTATTAGAGGTCTGAAAATGGGCCGGAAAGCCTTTGAGGACCCGTATTTCAGCTGATTTTAAGTATCAGTTCCTGACTTCAAGAGCATCGGCACTTGGTGAATTCCACACTTGGAGACCCCGATTGCCTTTAGACAATCCTGCTCTGCCAGGTGCAGCCTTGCTGGGAGGAGAGGAGAAGATGGGGGGGGGGGTTCTTATCCAGCTGATTGCTTGCAATTGGTTGCCTAAAAGTAACAGGCCACATCTCCAGAGCTTTGGAAATACAATGGCAAGCAAGATTTTAATTTTTAATGCCATGTTCCTATAATCACGAATGTCTGAAGAAGGATGGAATCCACCAGGATAAGTCTAGAACCCCTCGTCAGTGGACCGCGGCACTGGCTGATGCTGTATGGACCACTCTCTCAGCTCCTCCACCCTAGGTCCACTGCAGACTGCACAGCAAAGAGCTCCACAAACCTCTCCACCGTCTCACAGACCTCAAAGTCCACGGAAGATGGAAATTGTCGAGCCCTAAGGCCCTTTATAATGTTCCTTCAATTTCTGCTATAAAGCTAAGTCACTCAGCCACAAATAGATGTTTATTATGATTTTGGTTAAGTGAATAAGTATTGTTTTACTGTGACCGTGATCCTACTTGACCACATGTTTTTTTGGTTTTTTGTTTTTTTTGTATTTCCTCTTTGATTTCTTCAGTGATATATTGGTTGTTTAACAGCATATTTTTAAACTTCCAAAAAATTTAAAAAATAAAACAAAAAAATTTTTTAAATAAAAAATAAAAACAGAATTAACACAAAGTTTGATGTCAGTTTTGAAAGTGGTATCTTAAAATGATTTTGAAGTTCTGTTAGGAGTTCCCGTCGTGTCACAGCGGAAACGAATCCAACTAGGAATTATGAGGTTGCGGGTTCGATCCCTGGGTTCAGTCAGTGGGTTAATGATCCGGCGTTGCCGTGAGCTGTGGTGTAGGTCACAGATGCGGCTCGGATCTGGCATTGCTGTGGCTGTGGTGTAGGCTGGCAGCTGTAGCTCCGATTGGACCCCTAGCCTGGGAACCTCCATATGCTGTAGGTGCATCCCTAAAAAGACAAAAAGACAAAAAAATAAAAAATAAAAAAATAAAGTTCTGATAATTCGTAACCACCTTAACAAAACAATAGGACCAGATATAAATTAACACAGTACAAGCTGAGTTCACAAGTTTGCAATTAAATGTTTAAAGATGAAGCAATAATACTCAAATTCTACTTAAGCAGAATCATCAGATACTCCTCTTCTCCTATTCCAGTAATTTGAATTTGTTCTAATTATGGTAATTTGAAGGGCTCTCAAAATAAGATCTACCTTCATCTCTGTAACAATAGAAATATGGTTTTATTTACCTTGAGATGTAAATTGGTGTACTTTGAATACTTTTTTCAATCCCACTTATAGCAAAATTTCATCTCTACAAAACTCCACCATCCTGAAATCTCAGGGAGATGGGGGTTGGCTCAAGACAAGGAGAAAAAAAAAAGAGGCCTCTGGCTAATCAAATAAATTGAGGAAAATCTACGTACTGAAAGTTCATGCACTTGATGCAAGTGGCAACTCAGAATTTGTTTGGGCTTAGCTGACTTATTCTTCTAAACTTACAGACTAAAAGCCACATCAAAAATGAGGCAGTAAGAGCTATTTCTTCAGAGTTATTACATAAACCTCATCAGTAGGTGATGGCTGTCGGTTCATCAGCCATAAAGGAGGTGAGCAAACCAGGAACGGAGAACCAGCAAGTAGAATCCCCTCTATGAAGTAGATATTTGATAGTTTGTTTCAGGGACAGTATCCCAAAAGCCATCATTGTATTTCAGCTAATGTTCACAATGATAAACCTGAGTCATCAAGGACAGATAAGTTAGGTTCAGAACCTCTGCGTACAAGGGGAGAGACAGGTTTAGCCAAAAAGAAAATTGAGCTGTTTTGAGTTATTCATTCATTCGGCACATTTTTACATAATATATTTATTTATGTGTCAAGTGCTGTGCCAGGCAGATCTTGGGGACACGCTGATACTGAGATAGCAGTTCTTGCTGTCAAGAGACTCACATTCTAAATCAGAAGCATCCAAGTGTGGTCAGGGAGCCCCAAGGGGTCCATAAGATTCTTCCAGGCTCTGTTCAAGGTCAAAGCTATTTTATTAATAATACATACTAAGATGGCATTTGCTTTTTTCCCACTATTTTGGCATTAGCACTTACAGTGAGAAAGTAATCCTGGGTAAAACCGCTGGTTCCTTCACACAAATCAAGGCAGTGGCACCAGACATACTAGTCATCACTTTATTGTTCACTTTCATGCACAGAAAAAACCACCACCAACAACAAAAGCGTGACTTTCACTGCAGAAAGTCCTTGGCAGCAGGAAAAATGATTAATTTTCATTAAATTTCAACCAAAGATATACATTTTAAAACATTTGGTGTAATGAAATGCAAGGTAAGCATGAATCATCTTTGCTGTATGATGGTTGTCTGCAGGAAAAACACTTGTGTGAGTACTTGAGTTGCAAGCTGACTTTGCCACCTTTTTAATGGAGCACAGGTTTCACTTGAAAGAATAATTGACATACAAACTGTGTTCCAGCTTGGGTATTTGGCAGAGGTTTTATCAAAAATGAGAAAACTGAGCCTGTCACTTCAAGGAAAACAACCTATGGTGTTTGAGCTTTCAATGAAATTTTGAGTTTTGGAAAACTAGAACTTACAGTTTCCCAATAATGAAAGGCTTCTCTGATGAGACTGTTATTAACAGTTTTTGATATTATACAGTGATATCATCAAATTAGGATAATGAGTATAATCCAGTGAACCAATCTTTTCCAGATTACCAAAATGTATGCTACGAAATCATGCATGGATAAAAAAATTTATTCTAAGTGAAGAATAGACAAAATGGACTTTATTTTTTTTCTAATTTTGCCTTCTTTGTTGTTTTTGTTGTTAATTTTATGGAAATATAGTTGATTTATACTGTTGTATTAGTTTCAGGTATTCAGCAAAGTGAATCAGTTATACATATACATTTTTCCATTCTTTTTTTCCCATACAGGTTATTACAAACTCTTGAGTAGATTTTCCTGGGCTATAGAGTACGTTCTTGTTAACCATCTGTTTTAGACAGTGGTGTGTACACGTTATTCCCACCCGCCAAGTTCCTCCCTCCCCTCAGCAGTTTCGCCTGTGGTAACCATACGATCGGTTTTGAAATCTGTGAGCTTGTTTCTGTTTTATAAATAGCTTTTTGTTTCATTTTTTTTAGATTCCACATATAGGTGATAACATAGGATGTTTTGTCTTTGTCTGACTTATTTCACACAAAATCTCTAGATCCATCCATTTTGCTGCAAATGGTATTATTTCATTCCTTTTTATGGCTAATATTCCATTGTATATGCACCACATCTTCTTTATTCATTCCTCTGTTGATGGTCATTTGGGTTGTTTCAATGTCTTGACTATTGTAAATAGTGCTGCAATGACTACTGAAGTGATGTATCTTTTTGAATTATGGTTTTCTCCAGATAGATGCCCAGAAGTGGGATTGTTTGGGCCATATGGTAGTTCCATATTTGGCTTTTTAGGCATCCTCCGTACTGTCCTCCATGGTAGTTGCACCAACGAATGGACTCAAATGTAACAAAATACAAAAAGTTCATTGACTTGCTTTCAGATTACACATTGAAAAGAAACTTTAAGAATCTACCACTTATAAAGTTTTAGCATATTATCAAAGAAGAATATAAATAATTACCTGAAAAGTTTTTAAAAATATCCCTCCCTTTTCTAACTATTTGTATGAAACTGGGTTCTCCTCATATAATTCAACCTAAAACAATTTATTGCAACACAGGGAATGCAAAGGCAGGGAAGAGAGTCCATTGCAAAAACATAAAGCATGCCATTTTCCTCTGAAATTTTTGTTGTTTTTTTTTTTAATAATCTCTTTCACTATCCATCCTTTTATTTATTTATTTATTTATTTATTTATTTATTTTATTTTTTGCCTTTTGTCATTTTATGGCCGCACCCGCGGCATGTGGAGGTTCCCAGGCTAGGGGTCTAATCGGAGCTGTAGCCACTGGCCTGCGCCGCAGCCACAGCAACGCAGGATCCGAGCCGCGTCTGTAACCTACACCACAGCTCACGGCAACGCCGGATCGTTAACCCACTAAGCAAGGGCAGGGATCGAACCTGCAACCTCATGGTTCCTAGTCGGATTCGTTAACCACTGCGCCACGACGGGAACTCCTGAAATTTTTGTTTTGAAAAGTAGAATTATTTTCACAAGAATATATATTCTGTGATGTTAACATGCAAATAAGTTTATTATTGTTTTTTAAATGAATCAATAAAAATATTTTTTAAATCTCCCAATTTTAATTTCTAACAATACATATCAATAGTGATTATTCACATTTACAAAAGCTCTTCTGGGTCCTTAATAATTTTTTTTCTTTCTTTCTTTCTTTCTTTCCTTTTTTTTTTTTTTGCTGCACAGCTTGTGCAAGTTTCTGGGACAGGGATCACATCCAGGCCACAGCAGTGGCAATGTCAGATCTTTAACCTTAGCTGCACCATAAGGGAACTCCTTTAATAATTTTTAAGAGTGCAAAAGATCCAAGTCTAAAAACGTTGAGAACAACTGGTCTAGGAAGAAGATAGACCGAGAAGTCTCTAGTTCTAACCTATGGCTATAAAAACTTTGATAAGATGATGCACAAGATAACACGGGAGGATAGGGGATCTAGTCCCACCTTGGAGAGTCAGGGAAGGCTTCCTGGAGGAAGCCATGTCAATGCTAGGACTTGATGGATGAGAAGTTAGCATAGTAAGAGGGCTAAGATGTTCAAGATAGCTGGAGCTTACGCAAAGGTGCAGAGGAGAGAGAGAGTACAGCTCATTCATGTAATAAAAGTTACGTGGTAGGGCTAGAGAATAGTTTGGGAGAACTAGGATTGTTCTGATTTATTATCATTTCAATAAAATGAGCATATATGTGCAGTGAAGGGTTTAAAATGGACTCTCTTAAGTATACGGAATACTAAATAAAGGGAGGAAAGCTGGAAATGGTATCTTGTGTATTGTAAATACTTATAGAAGTTTTAAAAGAAGCACCTTAGTAAGTTGGCACAACTATTTAATAAATTGTAATGTGCATTCCATGATATCTCTAAACTTAAGTCAAAATTTAGACTATCTTTGAGACATGTTTAAAAGAGTGAGATATTTCAAAAGTCTGATTTAAATTCGAAATATTACATGTCTAAATTTAAATCCTTGTATTCTTCATAAATACTTTTTTTTCACCCAGATCGGTGATAGTTATCTCATGAGCTCGGGTCATATCCAACAGTGATTTCCTCTGAAAGTACCATGTTGACTTCTCCACATCTTCGTGGCTTCTTTTGTTGTATTTGCCATATAGTCATGGTTTCCTGTTTTTCCATTCTATTCTCTTTTAATAGTGTCTTCCCACTGCGCTAAAGAAAACCTTTCAATCAGATGCACGGGAAAACACCAGGAGCGATGTGTTGGCAGAGACCAAGGCAAGTGTGTGTCCTGAAGACCAGGGTAGGTAACCACCAACTCTAAGGGGTATGTCCATACTCAAAGCCCGTGGGTATTCATGAGCTGGAACAGAGCTTCTGAGAGTGATTTTTCTCATTTTGGTAGGAGTTCAGAAAAAGCAGAAAGAAATATTTCTGGCTCAGAGGTTAGGTTTAGTATAACTGGTATCTTGGAACAGAAAGCCACCCGCAGTCATGTCACTGCAATCTTCGGGTGGCAGGCTGCTGTTATGTGTTACAGAATTGGGATTCACTGTCAGGAAAGTGCAATGGCTGAGACTCTGTCGCTGCACTTCACAGACCTTATCTGCAGGGCTCTGTTTAAGTTATAAACATCTATAGGACACTCCTGGGAATATTTTGACAGGAATCATTTCTGTCAGTTTATATTTGTAAGTCTGCACACATATATCTTCTGCATTATGTTGCATGTTGTTTTGTTTATCTGTCTATATATTTTGTGGCTCCTGAGAACTCTGAAAGGACAAAAATAATTCAACCATGGGTGGATTATAGTGTGACATTTTTTACAATATATTATACTTTAAGGTATTATTAAAAAAAAAAAAAAGCAGAGTTCCCTTGTGGTGCAGTGGGTTAAGGATCCAGCATTGTCACTGCAGTGGCTCAGGTCGCTGCTGTGGCTTGGGTCTAATCCCTGGCTCAGGAACCTCTGCATGCCATGGTCATAGCCAAAAAAAGCAGCAAAAATATGTCAAATCAGTAAAACTAAGTAATTTAAAACTCAGATTGACTCTGGAACTGAGGATGCCACCTATATGTACCAAAAAAATACATTAGACTTTAGGAGTTCCTGCTGTGGCACAGTGGCAACGAGTCTGATTAGTGACCATGAGGTTGCAGGTTTCATCCCTGGCCTCGCTCGGTGGGTTAAGGATCATGCGGTGTTGCCGTGAGCTGTGGTGTAGGTCGCAGACGCGGCTCGGATCCTACGTTGCTGCTGTGGCTGTGGCATAGACCAGCTGCTGTAGCTCCGATTCAACCCCTAGCCTGGGTCCTCCATATGTCTTTGATGCAACCCTAAAAAAAGCAAAAAAATTAAAAAACACATTCGACATTTAAATATACTGTATCCCCAGGAACTAGGGCTGTGTCTGATACCCACTGTGTATACAGTAATTGCTGACTCAGTAAATGTGTGGATGACCGAACTCTAAGATATAGAAATGATAGATGTGCATGATTTTCAAATGAGGAAACTGAGACACAATGATTTAAAGTAGCTTGTTAATAAAAGGTGGGCATGGGCTTGGGGGTCGGGCAGCCTGACTACAAAATCACTTGTTGAAACCCTGTCCCACACTTGAACATAATGTTAGTGAAGTTTGGGGAGCTCATTTATATTTAGGTAGTGTGACACTTTTCCATCAGATGTGATGACTGAATATTTAAGAATTTTTTTTAGGATGAGAAGTCAGTTTCATAAATATTGGTCTAACTTCCTCACTGTCAGTAATCACTCACTGGGTTCATCTCACTGGCGACAGTGAAGTGCGTGGTGGATTAAAATCTCTGGGGACACTACATGCGGCTCAAAGGCTAGCACAGTGGCCTCCAGGTAAAAAATGACCTCAGTAGCCCCCTCCCGCACACTTCCCTGCTGTGTGCCCCTCCATCAGGCTGCTGTCACGATTAAGGTAAAATGCTTTTCTGGATCAAATCAAAACCTCCTTTTACAATCACCATTCGGTTTAGTTTGGTTTTTTTTTTTTTTTGGTAATCCTGATGATTAATATATTTTGAAGTTTCACGTGCTTACAAGGCAGTCGATTTTTATATTTGCCACAGGAGGGCACACACTTTAAAAGGCTGAGGAATGACAATACAGTCCTGTTTCCTCCGGGTTATAATCAGATCTATTGGTGACAGTCCTGAGGGCCTTCTCGTGCCAGTTCCGTATTCTGAACAACAGAGGTGTGGGAAGGGAGAAGGGCAGGCTTTCTGAAGCCTGCGCTGAGCTGTGCGTGGGAAGGAGGAATGCTGGGCATTCCCATCGCAGTTAACGAACCCGACTAGGATCCATGAGGATGTGGGTTCAATCCCTGGGCTCGTTCAGCAGGTTGAGGATCCCGTGTTGCCATGAGCTGTAGTGTAGGTCTCAGACGTGGCTTGGACTCCACGTTACTGTGGCTGTGATGTAGGCCGGCAGCTGTAGCTCTGATTTTTACCCCTAGCCTGGGAACTTCCATATGCCTCAGGCACGGCCCCAAAAAGTGAAAAACAAAAAGCCTGTGAAGGTGGGACCAAAGCCCGGCTCCATGGGGCCTATTCTGAGTCTGGTCAGCATCCCACGCCCCTTAGGCTCTGGCGGATTCTCCACACTCTTTACTTCCAGTTGAATATTTCTTCCGTCATGTCTCCTAGCGGCCAGCTTCTTACTCCCTGGTGTGAATGGAAAAACGGTGATTCAAGGGCGTTCAGGATGCCATCTCATTCCCCACTGAGTCTGTGCCACTTCACAATCCTTTTAGCTGTGTTTTGTCCAGTGAGTCTTCCTTTCTTATCCTCTAAAGAATATTTTATTTTATTTTTATTTTTTGCCTTTTCTAGGGCTGCACCCGCGGCATATGGAGGTTCCCAGGCTAGGGGTCTAACAGGAGCTGTAGCCGCCGGCCTTCGCCACAGCCACAGCAACGTGGGATCCCAGCCGCATCTGCAACCTACACCACAGCTCACGGCAACACCAGAGCCTTAACCCACTAAGCAATGCCAGGGATCGAACCTGCAACCTCATGGTTCCTGGTTGGATTCGTTAAGCACTGAGCCACTACGGGAACTCCTCTAAAGAATATTTTAAAAGCCATTTCTGGAGTTCCTGCTGTGACTCAGTGGTAACGAAGCCGACTAGTATCCGTGAGGACATGGGTTCAATCCCTGGCCTTGCTCAATGGTTTAAAGATCCAGTGTTGCCGTGAGCTGCATGTAGGTCACATATGTGGCTTGGATCTGGCATTGCTGTGGCTGTGGTGTAGACTGGCAGCTGCAGCTCCAATTTGACCCCTATCCTGGGAATGTCCATACTCCATGGGTGCAGCCCTAAGAAGAAAAAGAAAAAGAAAGTCATTTTTCCCCTTTTCCTGGTTTTCCATGTCTGTAAGTCTTCCCTTCTGGAAAGTGAGCTCCATGAGGGTAAGGCCCAAGCTTTTCTCTTCACTGCATCTTCAGGAACTCCAGCAGTATCTGGTGCACGGTAGATGCTTATTAAAGACATGCCAACTGAATGAACACATAAGTGACTTGATAAAGGACTGTCTCTTTGTGCACTGATATCACAGCTGGGAAAACTTTATCTTCCTCTGGTTGTGGATGATTTCCCTTTCTTCCTATCACCGTTAAAAACTTCTCACATATACATGCAGAAGGAATCCACCTCAGAAGTCACTCATCCGCATGCAACCACAGAATTCTAAACAGAACCAAGCTCCTTTCAGAAATGGTAGAACTGGAATATCATCTAATGGGAAATCAGATACTTGCTGACCATGGGATCCGAGAGAAACGGCCCATGGTTTTCTAAAGGGCAATTTTGATTGTATCACTATTTTAAATCCCAGTGGTTTTTTAGATGTTCTTGCCCAGCTCCAACCTATTTAGAGAGTGAATACCATGTACCCTGACTGTGCTCTTTGAGAAGCACCAAGATGAGAGATGCTGAGTCAGGCAGCTTTAGAAGCATTCCCAGTCCTTCGTTCCCAGCCCCATTCTCCCCGCAGCCCAGCCCATCACATGGGGTGGGACTGGGGCATAGCCACCCAAGAGGCTAGGCTCCATGCGAGCATCCCAGAAGGTATGACATAACGAATTGTGTCCCAAAGTGACTGAGCCACCTGTGTTAACAAATTACCACAAATTTAGTGGCTTAGAACAACACAGATAGATTATCTTACAGTCCTAGGGGTCGGAAGTCCTAAAATCAGGGTGTCAACAGAGAGGTTCATTCCTTCTGGAGGTTCAAGGGCAGAATCTACTTCCTTTCCTTTTCCAGCTTCTAGAGGCCACCCACGTTCCTTGGCTTGTGGCCCTGTTCTCTCGGATCTTCAAGCCCAGCAGTCTCAGTCTCCGTCTCTCTCTGTCTCTCTCATGCTTTTTCTCACTGCTTCACGCCTCTCTTCCACCATCACGTCTCCTGCTCTAACTCCTGTCTCTCCTGTTTCCCTCTTACAAAGACCCTGCGATTATATTGGGCGCATGCAGCTAATTTAGGACAATCTTCCCATCTCAAAATTCTGAAGTTAATCCCATCTGCAGAGTCTGTTTTGCCAGGTGGAGTGACAGGTTCACACGTCCCAGGGATGAAGACATGACGATTTGGGGGGCACTGCTCTGCCTATTACCCCATCCCACCTGCTTTCTTCCTGACAGCCTCAGAAAGTGCCCTTCAGGTCCTCCCCTCCCCCAAGGCAGAGCTCCCCTCCCCCAAGGCAGAGCTCCCCTCCCCCAAGGCAGAGCTCCCCTCCCCCAAGGCAGAGCACTCTCAGGCGGCTGAAGGCCTCCTGTCACTTCCTCATTCTTCCTTTCCCTGGTCCTCCCATCTGGATGCCACCTACTTCTTCCTCCAGGTTCCTTAGGGCAACCCTGGCCCTCTCAGGGCATTCCTTTCTGCTGCCTTCTACCATATTCGTGCCAGGCATGTGTTACTTTTCTGAGGATCCTGAGCCAGGAGCCAGCCCTCCTAGATGGCAGGTGCTCAGCCCCGGCCACGAGTGCTCTGCAGAGGACACGTGAGCCACTTCTCCCTGGGCCGGGGATCATACAGATGCCTTCCCCAGGATTCGGGGACAGCGCCTCTCAACCCCACCCCAGAGCATCTCTGCCAGCCCAGCGAGGCTGGCTTCCCTGACCAGGATCTGGTGGCCTCTATAATCAAACCTGCTTAGCCCACATCATCCCTGGGGAGGGGGGCGTGGCCTGTGGCCTGGAAGGCAGTTTGCATTTAACGTCTGCAGCTTCCCACCTTGCGCAAGCCGACTTGTTATCGCTTTACTCTTAGCTGTGGCTGTGGCGGTTTGTCTGCAGTGCCAGCTGAGGAGTTTGGTCTCCAAGCAGCCCTGGCTATTTCCACTATAATTCCCTTCCCCTCAGGATGCCATCCTCTACATGTGTTGGTATGACTCACTTGGCACTTGTACTTGGTAAGAGCCTGAGCTTGATGAAAAGGCACTGGCCAAGAACTTCTCCGTCTCATTTTCCGCCACTCCCTAGATATGCCTTGCCTCGGCACTGGCAGAATCTCACCTCCCCAGCCATCAGGAAATGCAGAAGTAAGAGCTGTTTAATTGCCAGACACTAGGTGAAGTTTAGGACTGGGGTTGAAATGGATTAAAGGGCAGGTTGGGTGAGGGAATAAAACCAGAAAATCACAGTTTCTGCTCTACACATTCAAAACCAATTGGGGAGAAAATATAGGTTATCAAGTCCTTACAAAAATCTGCAACATCTTCTCTCAGCAAAGTAGAGCTGAAGAAAAGTGAGTGGATCCATATCTCCCGGTCTTCATCTGGATAAATCCAAAACATTAAGAATAAAGCCTTAAAAGTATACACACACACACACACACACACACACACACAAAACCTCTGGGAGGAATTTTCTTATATAATCTCAGAATGGCAAAGGCCTTTTTAATATAGGACTCATAAACCATAAATGAAAAAATAAATTTACATAAAAAATATTTCCCATGGCAAAATCTATAATGGAGTCAAAAAACAAATGCCAAACTGAGAAAAGATATTTGTAAATCATATTACAGAAAAAAAGCAGCTTCCTAATATATAAAAATTCATAAGAACTCAATAAGAAAAACACTAATTATCTTGTAGAAAAATGGCAAAAGATATAAGCAGATAACTCATAAAAGCTGAAATGCAGATGACCCATAAACATATGAAAAGATGGTCCATCTCGCTTATGATAAAAATTTTAAAATCAATTCATAAAAGCTGAGAACAAAATGTAACACAGGAACCTAATTATGTATTTAGTGGCATAATATAGAAAAGGGAATTAATTAGCTTTAAAACTGCATCCCTGTGAGATATGTCTAATAACAAAGAAAACTGCAAGAAAAAAATTCCTAAATTGCTTTCAGTAATCCTATTGATATCAGTAGCATTTTTGTTGTTATTCTGAGAGTATTGTGCATGGGTGATAAACACCCCCAACATGACCGTTTTGGTGTTTCTGACAACTGGGAATTTTGGTTCTCTAATATGGTACATTCTAAGAACAAAAATAATTGCAAAAAATTAAACTGTTTTAGTATTCATTGTTGGCAAAAGTGTTATATTTTGACCTGAGACTACTGTGATTTTAATTTTTTATTTTCAGACAAAGAAAATAAGAAATTATCTGCTTTTCTATCACCCTGGTGTCACTAAGAACTGCAATTCTTGGCATAAAACAAGGGAAATACAGATGTAAAATTGAAGATTAAGCACAATCTCTGTAGTCCTTCGCCATGGACGTGTGGTTCAATCCCCAGCCTCCCACAATGGGTTAAAAGATCTGGCATGGCTGCAGCTATGGCGCACATCACAGTTGTGGCTGAGGCCTGGGAACTTCCATATGCCATGGGTGTGGCCATTACAAACAAAACAAAACAAAACAAAACAAAATTCTGTAGTCCTGATTCTGAGTTGGTAATATCAGTATGAACTTGTAATATATTTCATCTTGAAAAAATTTTTATTTTCTAGCTCTGTTGCCTATCTGGAAACAATGACTAAGATAGTAGCAACAAGTCACTTCTAGTATTCAGATTATGGTCTCTAAATACCATTTCCCGCTTAAGGATCTAGCGTTCCTTAGAGAAATGCCTAATTCCAGGTTCTGAAGCCAGGTATATACAAGGTAAGCTGGGACTATCTTAGCATATCACTGCCCAAAGATGGAAAAATCAAAATATCAATATGAATGACTTCAAGTTATATCCTTAATGATACAAAGAATTATTAATTACCTTTGGAGGATGTTACAGAATTAATTCATTACTTTCAAAATTGGTAAATAAAGAGAAAGACTCATGTGTTTTTCCTTCCCTTCCTTCATAAAGTGTACCTCAGGCTACTAAGTGTGGGGGTGATACTTCTCCTAACAGAAGTCTCCCAGCTGTCAAATGAAGAAAGAATAATAAAATTAGAACATTATTATTTTCCAACCTTTAATGAAATAAAGGATCTAGGTACTGGTCATCAATGGCTGCCAAAAGCTCAGGACAAAATCAACCAGTCTCTGTGTTTCCGGATGGAAGAACACAATAGCAGCCAAGAAAAATAATTGAAAAAAAAAAAAAAACCCTGAATCTGATCAAGCCCTTATACCTCACTCAATATACAGATAATTCAGGAGATGGAAGAACAAAACAGGAGTGCAATCAGCAAAATTTAGGATGTGAAATTTTGCAGAACAAATGCTCCTGCTATTCAACAAGAAGTTTCAAGGCAAAAAGAGTAGGAACACATAGATTAAGAGATTTAAGACTTATCAGTCAGTTGAGATATATGGATCTCATTTGGATTTTGATTTAAACAAGCAAACTGTAAAAATCATTTAATTAGGGATAGTGGGTACATGAAGGTTTTTTACACTATTCTCTCTACCTTTATATGTGTTTGAATTTTTCCAAAGTAAAATATTTAATAATAATGAAAGCAGAAACAGTTAACCCCTAAGGTGCTATTTTAAGCGTTTTATATATTTAAACTATCCCCCTGTGAAGCTGGCACTTATCTCTACTATGCAGATGAAGAAACCAAGGCATAAAGTGGTTAAGCATCTCGTCCAAGGTCACATGGCTAATAAATCGTGGTGCTGGGACTCAAAAGCAGGCAGTCTGACTGCAGAACCCAATTTCTAACCTGTACGTTGCTACCACTCATGATGATGGTCTCTCCTACCAGGGTGGGAATGCCGGAAAGAAGTGGATGCACTGAAGAGATACTTAGGATCTAAGACTGACCAGACCCCACGCTAAGTTGCACGTGGGGTTACGAGTCAGAAAAGAGTTCAAGATGCCTGTGAAGTTTCTGGCTTGATCGCAGGATAGATGGTGATACTGTTCACTGAAATAGGAAAAGTGAGAGAGGAATGAGTTTGGAAGGCAAAGATGATTTGAGTTTGGAGCATGCTGAGCCTGAGGTGCCTTTGGGACATCCAGGTAATGTCAAGTGGCACCAGGTACCACAGGCACTCTTATATGTTAGTTTTCCCCTTCCTCCTTAGAACTGTTATCTTTTTCTTTTTTTTTTTCCTGAGATGGGGGTGGCAGCAACTACTTTTCTAGTTTGTCACTTAACATTCAGTTCTTGGTTCAGAGGTGTTGGTAGTTGTGCTCAACTTGATGCCACCTACACATTTTGTAAGGATACTTTTGCTCCATTATCCAAGAAACTGGCACAATACAGGTCTATTCATCAACCATGTCTTGAGTGTGTACTATATTCCAATCACAGTATTAGGCATTTCGTGTTTCATCATTTACTCTCTCTTATAAAGTTACACAGTTATAAATATATTCTTCTGCTCAGGATACAGATGAAGGGACTGAAGAAAGAATAAGTCACTTGCCCAAAGTTACAAAGCTATACAGTAGCATTTAGCATCTCTAGTCTGTGTTTTTCCATTATGTCCCTTTTCCAAAGTGTGGATGATGACTTAGGTGGTTCATGGCCATGGCCCTTAATTGCATAATTCACACAGTAAGAAAGCTCTCCTATTGTTATTTTCATCCAACCTTCTGTTATGACAATGGAGAATAAGCCATGGGCTAGTCTGTCTTCAGTGCCTCTCTAACACTTGCTAATCTGTGTTTTCTATTTAGGCTATATCTCAGGCTGCACCTTTGTTCAGAGTCTTGAGCAAATAACAGCAGTGTAGGGCAGGAATTTTATCACATTATCTTATTTTCATTATGTTTATTCTTAAGGATGCCTTCTATTCATAGTACTATTAGTGTTTCCATCTATACAGCAATAAAGAATTTCATTTAAAATAAATTTAAGTAAAAGAAATACAGCTAATGAAAACTATTAAGTAAATAAAAGTAATGGTGGTTCAGAGAAATGGAAGACAGTCACTAGCTGACATTGATTCCAATGGCTGGGATTGGAAAACTGAGCTCCTCACCATATCTCTGGGTTTTGGTGCTGGCCTCACCTCTCTAACCACAATCAAATGCTGTCTCTTGACCAAGATATGATCTATTATTATCTCACTTGAAAACGCTGTCACTGGTCACTGATGAATGCAGATCACCAGTAGCTTGCCACTGACCCCAAGTGCTGAGGGCAAGAGGGTATCTTTAGTCTCCATTGATCAGACTGGCATAGAGGATGCTGCCAAAACCATGGCAGGGTTTCAGGAAGGAACAGTCCATGGGATTGAACATTACCAATAAGTCAGGATGGTTAGCAGCTAAAGCAGTGGGCTGCTTTGGAGATCTTGGCATATCCAGGTTTTTTTGTTTTTCCAGCTAATACACATTCTAGTATTAAAACTATATTGACTACTCTAGAGTCCATCCATTCCTCTTTCCTAAGCCTCTTATCCCCCAGTCTTTCCTGATGGCACCATGTTTGCACATTTTGTTCCTCCTTCACCACCACCACCACCACCCTCCTCCTAGGATAGAAGCTAATTCAGTATGTTTGTGAGAAATCGTTGTAGATGGGCTGCCTTTAAGCAGTGTTTATGAGTTCTAAACACAAAGGCAATAAAAATTCCCAATGCTACATGTCTTTTAAAAGACATCATTGTCACATAAAATAATTTTGTTTGTGTGTTCCCCAAGGAACTGAAAAGTACATTATAGGCGCTATAATCCTGCTGGGTAGAGACAGTATTTTCTCTTTATTCTTTGTTATGCCTGATACTATCTGCTTTGCACATTATTAAGAAAAGAAATCTGTATCTGGAAAAATGCGTCTGTATTTCTTCTCATTTCCCACAAGCACCTCAAAGCCAGTACTTTTTAATCAGGGGGTTCTGCAGAGTAAGGTCCAAAGTCTGAACAATGCTAAGCTTAGGTTGTGCATTTTTGATGTAGTCTTTTAGGGCAGATGGTAGGTACTGGTAAATATGTCTTCCTAAATCCACAACATCAAAGAAAAGATAGGTTCCATCTTCCTGGGCAGGGTACCCTCAGCCCCACGTCCGCAGTGTTCTCACAGCTCCCGAGAACCTGGCTTCACTGGAGATGGGACACAAGGCAAAGGCCTGACTTGGGCACCTCGAACAGGGTAAACATCCCCACTCTGTAAATGGAATCCATCCCATTCTCCTGCACGAGCGGGGTAAGTGTTTGGAGCAGGCAGTGGGTGTGTTGGGTGTGTAGGTTGGGAGTGTTTTCCCCCTTAGAGTCCCGTGGCCCTGCTCGGACCATTGTCCGCACACCTCGTCCCTCCAGCTTCCGGGCCGCGGGCGAGATGATTTGCTGCAGATGACATCAGCCTTGGGCCAACGGCTGGAAGAGCGGAGGCAGCCACCCCGTGAGGATGTGCCGGGTGGTCCTTTCCTCCTCCTCTTCCTCCTCCTCCCCGGCTCCCTGCCTAGTCTGCATATAAAAGCGCCGCCGCCTCCCCGCCCTCACTCACTCCCCGCTCCTCTCCGCCGCGCGCTCCAGGAGAGGGCGGAGGGGGAGGCGGCGCGCAGCGCCAGGAGGAGGGGAGACGCAGGGGGCGGAGCGGAGACAGCACCTTCGGAGATAATCCTTTCTCCTGCCGCAGAGGAGAGGAGCCGCCGGAGCCGGTTACTTCGCCAAGGCGTAGCCGGCCGGCAGGATGGCGACCGTGGTGGTGGAAGCCGCCGAGCCTGAGCCGTCCGGCAGCATCGCCAACCCGGCGGCGACCACCTCGCCCAGCCTGTCGCATCGCTTCCTCGACAGCAAGTTCTACCTGCTGGTGGTCGTCGGCGAGATCGTGACCGAGGAGCACCTGCGACGCGCCATCGGCAACATCGAGCTCGGTAAGAGGCCCTGCACCCCCAGGGGACGCGCTCGGGGAGACGCGCAAAGGCTACCCCACCTAGGGCGCAACGGCCACTTTCCTTCTCTGGCACGCCCCGCACCCCCGCCTCTTCGCGCACTCGGTCCAGACTCTTTCTGGGTTATTTTGGAGAATAATGCGAATTTCTTCATTTGAGGCCCAGTGTGAGAGTCTCTCCTAACCTTGAGGGATCTGTGGGCAGTCTGGGTCTGCAGCTCCCAGCTGGCTACCGCCTCCTCTCCCGCTAAATGAAATTCAGGTGTCGGAGGGGCAGAGGCCACGATAAAGCCGCAACCGCAGGAAACCAAAGGTGGTGGTGGTAGTGGGGGCTGCTGATGCAACTACTCCTTTCAGCACCACCCCCCACCCCCGGAAAACGCTGGGATTGCCCCGTTCCGGCAAACCTGAGGCTGAAGTGCCATGCGCCAGGGCCCGCGTGGGAATCATTCTCACCACAACCACCTCAGCCCTCGAGAAGTGCTTTTGCTAGCTTAAAAGCTTTCCATCTTTTCTTCCCTCGGAATGACGAGGCTAGTCCTAGGGCCACGCCCGCCCTCCCCCCCGCGCCACCCCCCCTCAAGGGACGCCGAGATGGAGAACCGCCCGTGCCTCGCTCCCAGACGGCGTCCTCCTCGCAACCGGCCCTGGGGCCTTGGTTGCAGCTTTCGGAAAGGACAATGGGACCCCCAAGTTGCGGGGTGGGGCTGCAGCTTTTAAAAGTCTCAGCCTAAGGAGTGATGGCTTGGGAGGTGGAGGTGGAGGTGGGGGTGGGGGCGTTGGCGGCTAGAGCCGGGCGTCTCGCCCGGTGCGCGCACTACAAGCGCGCTCGGCAGAGGCCGAATAGCGGTTCGCCAGAAATCCTGGGCGGGGCCGTGAGGGTCCGGCGGGCGCAGCCTCGGGCGCGCGGACCGAGCTGCGCCGCAGCCCCACCCGGCCTGCCGCAGTGCCTCCGCCCTCCGCACCTGCCCCCCGCACTGCGGCGCCCCCACTGGGCGCGGTCGGCCCGGGCTCGGGGGTGCGCGCCCCACCTCGCCCTCATCCTGGCTTTGTTGCGCTCGAAGTCCCTGGGTGGGCAGCTCTGCCCACTGCCCTTCCCTTTACCCGCGGCGTCCCCGACCGCCCCTCGCCCTGACCGAGGTCGCCTGCTCCCGCCTTAGCCCCAGCCCGCGCTCTATTCTCTTGGGGTGGTTGGTGCTGAAGCGGTTCTGCCCGGAGACACCGGCTGGTGGGCGTGGTGCAGTCCGCACTGCGGTCTCTACGGCAGCCTGAGGCGGACAAAGGGCGTTCACGCAGCACTCCTCCGCTCCTGTCCTCCCCCACCCCCCGCAAAAAAGACGGGAGAAAAACCTTGTTTTAAATGGAAAAAGAAAACAAAACAACAACAACCAAAAAAAACGCTAGTCATTTGCCTCTGCTTTGGGAAACGGTCTACTGTCCCCGGAACAAAAGGCTGCAGGGTGGGGACTGGAGTTGCAGACCTGGTTCTTTTGTTTAACTTTAAAGCACTGATTTTCCCTTTCAGCTAAAAAAAGGAAAGAAAAAGAAAAAAAAACAATGTGAGCAGAAAGCAGTCGTGTTATTTTATATGAAAAGAATTCAAGAATAAGATTGTCAATAGTGAAATGCCTCATTTGAGCATCTCAATAACCCTTCATTTTCAAACAATAGCCTTTTAATCTGATCTGTACTAATTTAGCTTATTTGCATATTTTCTCCTTGGAAGATTTCACTGGTACTGACTTTGGGTGTGGCTACTGTATGAATCAATGACTTCGAATTTTTTAAAAATGTTGTTTGTCAGCCTCTTTGCTGGGAACTAATAATTCATCAGGAGGTGCTCTTCTATCTATAAAATGTCCATAACCATCTGATGTGGTGAGGAGAGGGACCATCATCCCCATTTTGAAGATGGGGGCCCGCTCAAGGTCACACCGCTCGTAAGTGACAGAAGTGGCAGCACTGCAGCATCCGTGGTTTTCTGGCCCTGTCATGCATTAGTGCAGGACAGACTATAACATCAGAGGGAGATCAAACAGCAATTTTCATATCTGGCCTTTATACAAAGGCAATAGTCATCCACTTGTGGGCAGCGTCCCATGCAGGGAGGTGGTTCAGTAATCACCTTCCATGTAATTTTCTTCCTGCTCAGTTGCTCTGCTGATCATCCTTTTAGTGCCCCATTTCTCAGGGGGTTTATTCAAGCTGCTTCTGTTTGAGCATAAACTAGATGCATCTGAGTACCCCTGTGAAGCCCCGTCTCCTTCTCTTTGCACTGTTAGCACAGAGTGATAAAGTTCAGCTTTGTCTTCCTGAAATTTTTAAAAATGTAAACATTTTATTGATATAAAGAGAGGAAAAGACCAAATCATAAATGAGGAGCTTGGTGAATTTTCAGTAAATGACATACTTGTGTGATTTTGATCAAGAAACAGACGTGAATGGAATCCCATTAGTCCCCTCATGGTCCCTTTTCAGTCAGCGTGGCTTCCTGATTTTCAGGTTTTCACAGGGAACTCTGAAATGGCAGTATCGATCCCATTAAGAATCAACCAAGTGAGTGAGCAGAGCCATTTGCTTTCGCACATTAACAGATGCTGCTTTTCCTCTGGAGATCACTCTCTTGGGTCCTGGGGTCTCCGATGCAGCTCCATCTGCAGGGCCTTCGAGTGCTAAAGGAAAAATACTGCTCCCCCTAGCCTTTCCGACAGTCTAAGATGACTTAGCAACAAGGCAGGTTGGCTGTTGCCTGGAGCCTGACACGGGCTGCTGCCTCGGCTTTCAGGCCCCAGCTGGGCCTCCTCCAGCGGTCACTCTGGTACCACGGCTGTAGTTGCTGGTGCCTGTGGACCTTGTTGTGTGAAGCAAGATGGAGATGCCCCAGGGGGTTCAGCTCTGATTGTGCCCTGCAGGCTGGGAAAGCAGTTCATCATCTGTGCTCTGGCTTCCTCTTTCGCCTCCTGTCTTAACCAAGGCTCTGTGCGTTTGGAGACCCTGGTGACTTGGATTTTTGCCATTTGATGACCTACAGCTCTTTGGGAAGCCTAGAAAATAAATCTTTAGGAAGATGGTGTGATGCAGTAAATCAATGGGCCTGAAACATCCCAGCATGGATGCTTAGTAAATGCTTCTTAAAAGCCAGTGTTGTGGAACCAAACTCGGGTCGCTCGCCCATGCGCAGTAAAGCCAATCTACTGACACCAGGTTGTGGTGAAGGAAAGTGCAGCTTTGTTGTAAGGCACCAGCACAAAGAGAAGGGGTGGCTTCTGCTCAAAACCCCCCAACCCACCAAAGGGTTCCAGCAAAGCATTTTTCAAGGCCAGGGGAGGGAGGACGCCTCGGGATATGTGGTCAGCTCGTGTGCCATTCTCTGATTGATTGATGATGAGTTAACAAGTATCACATGGGTTGACATTGATGCCTTGTCACCAGAAAGTCTGGGGCCAGGTGCTAATGATCATCAGTGGGGCAGTTAATTTCTTCCATTTGATGGTGGTTTTAGCATCTGAAAAGCAACTCAGGGAATATGCATCAGCTATTAATAGCTAGGTCTTTCAGAGAGGGGCTAACAGACAACATGGAGAGGGGTCTGTCCCGGGAAGGCCCCATAGGGTTCTGGTCATTTACACAAGGAAGAGAGACCATCACTCGTTCCTTCGGGTGTATTCAAAATACATAATACAAGGTTTGGTCATTTCTTCTCAAGTTTGAAACAGTAGTCTTTCTCGGATTGGTCTAGCTTTATTTAGTTAGCTATGCAGGACTACATGCCAAACCACTGTCACTCTACCAACTGCCACTCCTTTGGCACCTCCCTTGCCCCCTTACTAATTAGTCTCCAACATGGATTTAACGGTCTTCCCATTTTCAGCCAAGTCTCCATCTCCCTGTTTATTTTAGGACATAGACCACATACTTCCATGCCTTGCAAAACTAATTCTAGAGCCTTGCTAAGCCTTTTCATTGCTTCATTGTATTTTTTTGTTTGTTTTTTTAAGAAACTAAAACAAGTAAGGAACACTAAATGTCAGTTTGGTGTTTGCAATTACTGTTAAGGAGTGTAACTCTCCTCTAGTTAGCATTGGGAGTCAGCAAGATTTGTTCATAATAAAGATAGATGTTTGTAACATCTATTGCCCTGAATTTTTTTTAGATGTAAGTTTAGCTAATTACATTGTTGCTTTCTGCTGTCATTTTATTGCATGCTTTCAGTCTCAGATAGTTAAGAGAATTAAGAACTGGGCAAAGATTTGGGGTTTAGTATCCATTTTATCCCAGTAGGAAAACAACACCATAGTGAGAATTAAAAGAAACTTTGGGGAATTTTAACTTATATATTCTTCTTTATACTTGTCACAATCAAAAGACAGATGGATTTCTTCTTGCACTGCTCAATTGGTATTATCTACTGAGGGTACTATAATCCATGCTGAAATATGAGCCAGTCTCCAAATTTAAGTTCTTTATATTGATGAGTCATTGTTAATCTTCTCTAAAGGCTTACTTTTGAAATAAGGTCTAACTTTTAGGCCAATAAATAAATTACTATAAATCACTTCTTTAATGTGAGATGCTATCAAGACCTAAATTATTATCAGTGCTTTGAAATGATGAATTCTTTACAAATGTTTTGTAAGACACTGTCTGCATTACACATAACATATAAATTATAAACAAATTTATTGGCTTAAAACATAAGGAAAAAAGCGGATTGAAGGGAAAAAAATAGGAAAACTTTCCTCTGAGAAAGAGAACCTTATTGAATTTAGCATTTCCTCTGTTTATGATTCTAATCTGGCTTCAGATCACTTGTTAGCATAGCTTTGCAAATAGAATCTTTATGGTTATAGGTTCATAATTTAGGGACTTGGGTAAAAAATATTCAAAAGCCTATTTCTTAGAGGCAGCAAGTCATGGAAGAAGCTCATGGAAAAAAATCAATTTGTCAAAGGCCCGAACCAGTGTACCATTTTAACACACAATGCATAGTCATTTTGTTCTGCTTTCTTTAATCTATTGTTTCTTTCAGGATATAAATTTTAGCCTTTAAATGGGAGGATTTTTTTTTTTAGGTTGTTGCTTTTAATAATCCTGCAAAATGCTTGCATGCATGCTTGCATAATCAGTAATCTTGGTGAGATCTAACCTGTATAAAGTAAGGGGGCCTGGCCCTTCCTCATTGTTCATCCTGACTTGTCCTGTCATGACCCCCTCTTCACACACACACAACACACCTTTTTAATTTCTCTCTCTTTTTTTTTTTGCTTTTTAGGGCCACACCCATGGCATATGGAGGTTCCTAGGCTAGGGGTCAAATCTGAGCTACAGGTGACGGCATATACCGCAGCCATGGCAACTCAGGATCCGAGCCGTGTCTGCGACCTACACCACAGCTCACAGCAATATCCAGATCCTTAACTCACCTAGCCAGGCTAGGGATCGAACACGCAGCCTTGTGGTTACTGGTCAGATTCGTTTCCACTGTGCCAAAACGGGAACTCCTCCTCCTTTTTTTTTTTTATCTGTAAATGTTATGTGCATTTATTCCCCGCCCAACCTTGTGCACTGCTGCCCCTAGAATCAGAGAACTGAGAAGGACAGAAACTTTGTTACCTCTAGTCGTCAGGCTGTAGACAGTGATGATCCGGCTTTTAGTCCTGGAAGAGGTTAGTCTCAGGATGCCTGGCCTTAGGCCAGCCACCCAGGAGCGGCGGATGCCCTCTGGCCCCGGTTTAGAAAGTGGAGCTTGATCTCTTCCAGCCAGTGGAGTTGTTCTGCCCCAACTTGGGTTAGCCGTAAGAGCGTGGTCGTGATAAGTGCTTGAGAAGCAAAGTCCCCGGGGGAAGGCTTGACCTGGAGCCCCTGGAGGGGACTGCCAGAAAAAGGGCCAGGAATTTCCATGACTTTTTCTGCTCCCCACCAGAGACCAGGACGTTCTGCTTCTGAAGGCCTCCTCAGAACCTCTCTACCAACACCCCGCTATCCCTTCCAGTCACGAACTCAGCCAGGGGGAATGTGAGAAGGGTCAAAGAAGGCATTTTTTTTGGTCCTATGAGCTTTAGAGGGACCGTTGCTGGCTTCCTCTTACACACAAAACAGAGATGCATAAACCACCTAAATGCAGTGTGAACAGTTCACTTCATTGAGAAGTACTATTTCCTTTTACTAACATTATCCAGTAGAAGGTACAAAGTAATTACACAGTATTTTATTTCTAAAATTGGTATAGATACTGGCTTGGTTCCAGAATTTTCCTTTCCAACTAAAATAACCAGTGAATCCATTGTAACCTTTATTTTATAAGTAGTAGTAGTGATTATGCATTGTTAAGATGTAATTTGGGTGGAAATTGCTCCCTTGAAAAGGGAATCCTAAATTTTTCATTTCATTAGGAGTATCAAATGGGAAATATGATTTTTATCAGCTGTTCGCTAATGTAACATGAAAATTACTAAATGATTTTTCTACCATTTCATACACTTTCCATCCCTAAATTACAAATCAGAGAACCAGGAGTTTATGACATAAGAAGAAAATGTTTAATTGCATATGTCGTGACGAGTTAATTGAAGCCAAGAGAAAACTGGCAAACAACAATCTTAAGAACAAGTCTGCCTCTAACCCTAGATGAAGTCATTCAAATAATGTAGCGGTATGGACATAACTGATAACAAAGGCAGAAAAATTGTACAAATTTAATTTCAATACACATCTCATTATTAACTTATTGACCCAATTTGACAAACGGGAGCTCAGACCTGGAGCACAGAGAATACAGTCAGCAATTTCCAATTAAGCAGCTGAGGCAGAAGCTCAATGATTTTCCACACTAGACGAGTATATGGTGTACGTACATAGAAGTAAAATATTCTAATGAATTCAGACCTCTCGACCTGTCAGGCTTTCTATGAGACAAAAAGAACCATTTATCATTTCTGCATGAAAAGGATCCACAAAATCCCAACATGCCTTTCTTGTTAAAATTTAAATACTCCATTAGCACAACTGCAAACTGAGGCTATTAATGTTTCCAGGGAGACCCATAAAATTCTCCCTTATAATTTAGCCTCTCTTTCAGAGAGTTAACTCTTGCACACCTAAATTCTTCCCATGGACTGTATGAGAAATTTAGTGAATATGCATCTATTAGAAAATATTCCTCATAGTTGAAAGGGTGTTTGGTATATAATCTGAAGATATTGTAGTTGTGTAGTCAACCAGTTTCCAGAATCTTTGCTGTTTGTGTGTGTGTATGTGTATCTACCTTGGTTCTTTGCAAGATAGGAAAACTGAACAAGACAACCTGAATGGAGGTAAATGCAGATATGCTTTAAGGATTTAAGAAGTATGTTTAAATAACACACAGCTATTTATACTCCCAAGTCTTTATGCAGGACTAATGACCAGCAAAAATGATTAAGTGACCAAGTGTTTATTTAGTAACAGTTCACCTTAGACGTTCTCAAGTCCCTGCCCTTAGTAGATATGTAATAAATGATTGCTGTTGCAGAAGTTCGTTTCTGGCCATTGAGCATGCTCCATGCAGAGGTTCGATCAAGGATTCTGCCTACATAGTGGCCCTTCAATGAGGCTTCTATCTGGGAAAATATAAGAACACATAAAAAACAAACATGACATCCAGAGTTCTGTGGTTCCCCAGTTTTGCCTTCTGTGCACCCCTGGTCTCTCTTCTCTGCTGTCCTCTGGCCTCCCCTCTAGCCACCCCCTTTGGAGGAAGGAAGGAACTAGGGAGGTCTGGTGTCAGCACTCCTCACCCTTGGGTTCCCCTCACCCTAGCTTCCAGCCATGTGATTGGAAGCCTGAGCTTTTGTGAGAAGAGACAGTTTCATGTAGAATTTTATAAAGTATTAAAACGTTGGAGTTCCCGTCGTGGTGCAGTGGAAACGAATCCGACTAGGAACCATGAGGTTGCAGGTTCGATCCCTGGCCTCGCTCAGTGGGTTAAGGATCTGGCATTGCCGTGAGCTGTGGTGTAGGTCACAGACGTGGCTTGGATCCTGTGTTGCTGTGGCTGTGGTGTAGGCCGGCAGCTGTAGCTCTGATTTGACCCCTAGCATGGAAACCTCCATATGCCACAGGAACGGCCCTAAAAACCTAAAAGAAAAAAAAAAGTTGTGTGATCTTTGTTCAGAAGGCTAGATCTCAATCTTAAAGACGTGGCCTGTCTGTCCTTTCATTTATTTTACCTGACTAGCTTGGCAGACAGCTCTTTCATTCACCATTGTTAGTTTTCCTGAATTTTCTTATCCAGAGGCAAAGAAATGTGGCTTTTTTTTTGTCATTTTAGGGCCACACTTGGGGCATGCGGAGGTTCCCAGGCTAGGGGTCTAATAGGAGCTACCGCTGCTGGCATACGTCACAACCACAGCAACGCGGGATCCGAGCCGCGTCTGCAACCTACACCACAGCTCACGGCAACGCCAGATCCTTAACCCACTGAGCAAGGCCAGGGATCGAACCCGCAACCTCATGGTTCCCAGTTGGATTCATTTCTGCTGCGCCACGATGGGAACTCCAGATCACACAAATTTTGATTGCTACCCACGGGTTGAGAAATCAAGGTCGGAAATGGGAGGGGTAAACACCAGTAACCAGGTGTGTACACAAAATGCGTATGCTCGCTGCAAAAACATCCTTTAAAAGGAGAGACCTGCCTCGAATGCCAGCCCCGTACTTCTGCTTCCCCACCCTCATTCTACGTTTTCTCGCCACCTGCAAGTGGACCAGGGGAAAGCTAGAGATTGTCTGGTGGCCTCCTAACCTCCACAGAACTCACCATCTTCCTGTCCTTTCAACTCCCTCCCTGGAGTAAAGCCTGTCATTTTCCTAATAGCTGTTTTCCTTTACTCTTCCAAAAGAGCTGCATGTACATTTTATGCGGGGCAGGAGTTCAGTCCACACTGCTAGTTATCCTTCCCTGTGGCCTGGTGGAGACGCCTCCCCAGCCCTCCCAGTTTGTGGGCATCCACTGCTGGTCACCCAGCTCTTCAGAAAAGGAGATTCCACATCCTTCCTGAAAGCCTGAGAAATGCTGCAGCGATGTTTTCCAAACCGCTTTGAAATGACTAACTCGAGGTCCGTCGTCTCTCTTCCTTTCCTTCCTTAGGAATCCGATCATGGGACACAAACCTGATTGAATGCAACCTGGATCAAGAACTGAAGCTTTTTGTATCCAGACACTCTGCTAGATTCTCCCCTGAAGTTCCAGGTGAGGCAGTTGCTTCACTCTTTGTCAATCTAGAATTCAAAAGGAGCAGAAACAGGCCATGCGAAAGCTTTGCCTGGGTTATCTAAGAAGCTTCCTCTTCTTGCTCAAGGATTCTTGGTGTTTGTTATGATCAACTAGGTTAGCGAGAAGCCACATTTTAAGAAAGTCAACTAAGTTGTCATTGTGTGGGTTTCCATTTTGAAGAGTTTTTAAATTCTGGGGTAAATTAAGAATTTTTTTTTAATATTTATCTCACCGTACTCTGAACTTAAGGGACTGCAAATTATTTAAATGCTAATTTTGCTCAGATGACGCTCTGAGCACAAATTGGATGCCTCCAGAATCCCAAAACTCCTCTTCCCTCCCCAGAAAGTGAAATGTCTGCATTTCTGCATTTTCTGTCTCAATGAAATACACATCATTTCATCATTGCATTATCATCCACTTTTCTTAATGTGGGGAAAAGAGTCTGAAATTCCAAACTGCTGTTGAAATAGCCTTTCTTTCAGAGATGAACAAGAATGCTACAGAAGGTAAGGACACAAAAATTTGTCACCAATGAGAATGCTGCTGCTAACTAGCCACTTTCACTAGAGTGTTTTCAAGCCTGTGCCTTTAGGGTTAGGGATGTAGACAGATTCTCCCTCACGTGAGCTGTGACCCATACTTCTGCCACTCGGTCACGTTTGAGGATTAGGAGCAGAGTTACTGGCTCATAAAGACTCTAAACCTGGGATGTGTTTCTCAGAAGCTCTGCCATTGACCTATCAATGGTAAAGCTATCAAGAGATACAATGTTTTGCATTTTATCTCTTGACTGTCACCTAAGCTTTATGTAAAACAGAGAATACTCTCTTGTACCTACAAGATTTTGTTGTATGATGGCAAGTTTTATTGGCATCGATATAAAATCAGAAAGGGAGTTCAGCCCTTTTGACTGATTACATCCTATGCTGTTAGCCTTGTGCACTTAGAGAATGTCAGCGCCTTCATGCATCATGCTTGGCCATGGCGATAATATCTGAGACTGGGAGCATTCTTCCCTTCCAGTTTGATACTAAATTCCCCTCCGTTGCAGTTATCAAATATAGTGTAGCTTTCAAGCATAGAATTGAGTAAATGTGTTAAGAAAAACTTAGCAAGAACTGGTTCATTAAAAGTTAAACTCGCCGCAAAGCCACATGAAAATCAGCTCTTACGTAACTTTGCTTTGAGACAAAAAGAGCATGATCCGGAGCCTATCAGACAGCGCATGGTGTGCTGAAGTAAAGGTACGGTATACGGTTGTTTCTCTTGTTGTGTTTTTTATGTCTTGCACATTTCTGTAACTTTTAAAATCCTTTCATAGAAAGACAAAGATGTACCCTTTTTTTAACAAATACGTTTCAAAATGGAAAATTCAAGTTTTTTTC
Organism: Catagonus wagneri; assembly: GCA_004024745.2. Taxonomy (NCBI): domain Eukaryota; kingdom Metazoa; phylum Chordata; class Mammalia; order Artiodactyla; family Tayassuidae; genus Catagonus; species Catagonus wagneri. The sequence goes on along the minus strand of PVHT020000166.1, from coordinate 2,167,038 downwards.
CTTTCTCTGGAGGTGGTTACGGCATTCTTACTATGACTTTTTTTGGTGAACAAATTCTCTGATTTCCATTGTGTTCGTTCATACTTGGATTGACTTTATGGAATGACAGCTGTGCAAAATGAAAGGCCACAGGATTGCTGAGAATTAGCCATTTTTGCATGAAAGACCTACCATTACTCTTGGTTCCCCCCAACCTCTCCTTTAGCCTAATGTACCACATTCTTCCTCCTTTTCCTTCTGTCGCCTAGAGTTAGGATTGGTTACCTGTCTAGTTGTAGCAGTGCTAGCTATGCTAGGCTCTGTGTCCAGAGACTGGCCTCTGTACACACAGCATCCTCCCTTTCTTGTCAGCTCCAGGAAGATACATGAGCTTCCCTCCCAAGCCTAAGAGCTTCTCCCCTCTGAGAACCAAGCATCTAGAATGCAGCCACAGGCAGGAGGCCCCTGTACAGGCAGCATTCAGGGTGGGGTGGGGTTTCTAACCAAGACCACAACAGATGATAAAGCACATGTCAGATTCAGCTCAGGTAAGTACGTGTGTGTATTTGAGAGAAGAGGTGTTATGTTAGAGGACCGAGATGCAGAATTGGGGTGAGCAGAGAGCATATGACCATCTCTGGATTGGGCCCAAGGAATCCTTTAGCTTTTCCTGAACAAACCAAATGGTTTTAGGGGGCAGTTTGAGATCTATTTTCAAGTGCATCCAAGTCTGGTGGTCTCTTCCCTGCTTGATGGTATTCTGTAGAAGCTAAAGCATGTACCTCAAGCTCCTCAGTGGAGTCAGCTAAACCTCTACATTTAGAGTTTCAGGAGTCTGAGTTAACTTAGAGGTGAGGAACAGGATGAAGGTTGAATCCCCTAAAAAACAAAGCTGTTTCTTCAGCCAGTTGAAAAATACCTAAATAGCACCTACAGTGTGCCAGGCACTAGAGGGTGCGGGAGGGTGAACACACAGTGATGAACAAAAAAGCACAGTCTGTGCTTTGCTTACACTTATCTTGTGAGACGAGCAGGCATTCAACAGTCACATACAGACGAGCAGAAACTTCTAGCACCCCGCACCTCATCCCAACAGTTTTTGTTTTGTGTAGGCCAGCAGACTTATAGTGAAATATATCCATTGTCCTCTCTGACGCAGTATAATAGCATTCAGAATCTGCAGAGATTGCTTCTAGGACCCCTGTGAATGCTAAATGCCGTGAATGCTCAAGTCCCTTATATGAAACGGCATGACATTTGCATATGACCTATGCTTATCCTCTCATATACTTTAAAGCATCTCTAGGTTACTTGTAATGCCTAATACAATATATAACATGTAAAAGTTATGTAAGTGGTTGGCAGCGTGTGGAAATATTCAAGTTTTGCTTTTTGGAACTCTCTGGAATTAGAACAGTATGTATTTTCAATCCTTGGTTGGTTGAATCTGCAGATATGGAACACAGAGATATGGAGGGTCGACTCTAGATTAGGAACTAGGGTTGCTCTTACACCTGTTTTACATTCATGTTGTACCTCTGTTGCTGTTTTTAAGAATTGGAG
>PVHT020000166.1:2108732-2164496 GCA_004024745.2 Catagonus wagneri | reverse complement strand
GCGTGTGGAAATATTCAAGTTTTGCTTTTTGGAACTCTCTGGAATTAGAACAGTATGTATTTTCAATCCTTGGTTGGTTGAATCTGCAGATATGGAACACAGAGATATGGAGGGTCGACTCTAGATTAGGAACTAGGGTTGCTCTTACACCTGTTTTACATTCATGTTGTACCTCTGTTGCTGTTTTTAAGAATTGGAGATGCCTTATAAAAGACTGGCGGTGGCTTCTAATGCAGCTAATAAATCGTGCAGGCAGCACCACCAGATTTGTTCCCTTGTACTAGTTTGTGTCTTATACTAATTTTTCAATAGGTTTTTGAGACTCATTGGCCTGTTTTTCAAGATTGCAGAAGGTGATCGTCCAAGACCACTTGGAATGGTGCAGTCATTGTGAACAAATGGCCTGTGAGCAGGAAGCTGGTATCTGTTGCTTTTTCTGCAGAAGGTGGGGGTCGTATACAATGAGTAGTGAGGTGGTGGGTTCTCTAGCCCCCCAGAATGTGAGCTCTGGGATTGCCAAGGCCTGTCCAACTCTGGCACACTCTCATTCTTGGAATGGTTGGTCATCCAGGGCCATCTTACTATCTCAAACCTGTTGCAGCTTTGACTGCCTCAAGATCCTTCAATAGACGTCCACTATGTGCCCAGGGCAGAGGTCTCTGCTGATAGGTCCTGATGTAACACCACTCCTGGCCCCGTCTAAGCTGGGCTCAGCTCAAACAGATGAGTTCTCTTGAGAGAAAAAGTTAGGTTCTCTTTCATGAACACTCCCCAGTCTTTTACTCAAGTGGAAGTTCAATAGTTGAGTCTTTTTCAAAATAGAGCAATAGTTTTACGTTTCCTTACGTGGACAAATTCAAATACAACGATAACATTTTGTTTCCATATTATAATATTTTTTGTACCTTAATCATGTTGGATGAGAATCATTTTAATAAAATTTACCGTAAGAGTAGAGCTAGGTTTACCGTGCTGGATGGAATAGATTCCACTCGCCATTCCTATTTGCTTCTTTTTCTAACTTAACTTCAGATAACAGTAGAGAGGATGGTCTCCTAGGGTTTGTGGAAAGCGTCCCATGATTGTGTTTGACACACATCATTTCAGAGCAACAAATACAAACCATTCCCTGGACGAGGGACACCAGAATGAAAATTAATTTGCCCTCTTTCTTTTATCATTTTGCTATTTCTGTGTATTAAAATAATTAAACATTTTTGTTAACCCAAATCCTCGCCAGCAATGTAGCCTAAAGCAGATTCTGGACCCTAGTTCTAAACATTATTTGCTGTAGGATCTCAGACAAGTTACCTAACCATTCTATGCCTCAGTTTACATTGTTTGTAAGATAGAGGTGATCCTTTCTACCCCATAGAGTTTTCATGAGGATCAAATGAACTAATTTATGTAAAGATCTTGAAACAGTGCTTGTCACATGGTGAAACAGTAAACGTGAGCTAGTATAAAATTGTCTCCTTTGTTGAAGATTTGTGTGACTTCTATGTTTGGTGATTATTATCTAGGGGAAATAGTGGCTTTAGTTAGCGGCCAGCTTCCTTTTTGTATTGGTTTATGATTTTATATTAAAGGTGTCTCAGAGATAAAATCACCTTCAGCATGATCAGAAGGCACATAGTTGCCCATAGAGCAGAGGCAGCGATATGCTATGACTTTCGATGACTGAGTTTAGAAAGGCCCTTTTGGGGGAGTTCCCGTTGTGGCTCAGTGGGTTAAGGATCCTGCGTTGCCATGTGAGCTGTAGTAAAGGTTGCAGATGTGGCTCAGACCCTGCATTACTATGGCTATAGCGTGGGCTGGCAGCTACAGTTCCAATTCGACACCTTGCCTGGGAACTTCTATATGCTGCAAGTGGGACCATAAAAAGCAAAAATAAATAAATAAATAAAATAAATAAATAAATAAAGGATTCTTTGGGTATGAGACCAAAATGGAGGTGATGTATTAAGGTGCTGGCATAGCAGGTGTTTAGGGCAGGGTTGAAGACCATTAGCGAAATGGTCCTGATGCTGCCTAGGCAAGGATGCTGATGTGAGCAAGGGTGCTAGCCTGCGCTTTCACTTGCTGATCTATCCATGGGAAACGTCTTCTCTCCCACCTGCCTGCCGCTGGGTTCTCTCTTCTGTTCTCTCCAAACAAGTGACTATAGACTTTACCAGTTTTAAGAAGTGGAGATTTCCTATGGTTTATTTTCTTAATCAGCTGAATCAATAGTGACACCTTGGCATATTTGTATTTTGCCGCTGGTTTTGTAACTCCTAGATCGCATTCCCGAAAAGCTTCTTACAGTGTGATTGATTTTGTAATGTGAATATGGGTGGTTCTGCTGAAGAATCCGTGCCTTTTCTCTAGAAGGTAAATAAGCCACAGGTTTGTGCTGAGTGACTGCTAAAAATATCGGGCCTCCGGGTGGGTTTCTGATGGAGAATTAAAACTAAACCCTTTGAATTTAAGTCATGCGAATCCTCTCCTCCCTTTGACATTAATGAGGCAAGGATTTACAACATTTGCCAGTAGAATGATAGGAAAATACTGAAATGCTCTTAGAAAAGGTCTAAGAATGTTTGTAGTCACCTTCTTTCTCTGTCTAGACTTGTGTGTTTAGTCTGTCATTGTGCAGAATTATAGCTTAATTGTATGTGCCTAGAATGCATCAACCGCTCTATGACAGCGAGTAATGAATGTGTTTTCAGCCCTGTGCCCAACCTTTAAACAATAAAGAACACAAATACACGTTTGCTTGCGTTGGAGAGGCTGACTTAACCCTCTGGGACCCTGTGGTTTCCGAGGGAAAGCAAACACTTTCTCCTCCTGTTTTTTTTCTCTCTCCTGCGGGCACACACATGGGTCTAGGCACCTGCCCGCATGCCCGTTGGGCTCATCTTTTCTCATTGCATCATCCTTCCAAGTTATGGGAGGAATCCTGGCCTTAGAAGACAATGGCAAATAAAGACCCCTTTTTTGTTGTTGTTGCTGTAAGCAGACCTCTGTTGAACATCCATTGAGGTCAATGCCGCCAGCCTGGGAAGGGACTCCCATTTTAATGCAGATCGCTCTCCTTTCTCCTCTCGCCCCCTGCCCTCGGCCTTCCCCGCCCCTTCTGCTCCTTGCTCCTGGTCCCGGGGCTCCCATTCACTAGCCGCCGCAAGCTGCCTGCCCCCACCCCCATTTCTTGGAAACGGTTAGAGGCCTGGTGTTTCGGAGAAGATCCGCACTTTTGTAGTTGGCGTTCATTCCTGTGAAGTTTGCTATTTGCCCAACTTTGAAATTTAGTGATTCTTTATATCCATAGATCCTCACAGCTCATGTGATTTTTTTTTTTTTTTCTATCTGGTGCAGATGTAGCCAGAGGAATAAAATGGTGTTTCATTGCCATGTGCAGGCGCCTGCGTTTCCCCGGGTTGTTAATAATGGCTCATTCAAATGACCCTAGAAATACCTATTCATCTCACTTCTTTTTTTTTTAGAGCAAAAAGGATGTTTTACCCTGCTGGCCCTAACGGCTCTCAAGCGTTTCTTAATGGGCACTGTGGAACCACTCAACATAGGCGAGCGTAGGCAAGAAAGAAGGTAGCAGAAAATTGGTTGCCCAGGCCCAGTAGCCATTCTGGGGATTGTCAGTAACCCTGCCATTAAATCCAGCTAAGTGTGTCCCAGAACAGGTGCTAAAATCGCCCACAGAGGACGGCATCTTAGGCTGCCTGTCAGTGCTTTTGTCTTCATTTCCAGAGACCAAAGAGGACCCGTGGTTTTTGCTAGGTTTGTTGTGGTGGTGGGTGTTTGCTGTGTTTAAAGCACACCGACAACAATCAGCAAGTACAGTCTCTTTACTTTTTACTTCCTGCTTTTGGGTTTTCTCTGCAGGCCATTTTTTGGTTCGACGTCTATGGAAACATGCTGGGACTAATGGCGGAAGATGAGGAATAAGGCTATCAGCCAGTAGATTTCTCTTTAAAACAGGTCATATTTTTGAGTGTTTATTAAATAAGCAAGGACTTGTTAAGGGATCCTTGGAAGAATTAGGTATCCCCACTCCTTATAATTTAGTTGGGAAAATAAGTCATTCACAGCTTTAAGAAACACTGAGAGTGTTTCCTTAATTTAAAAACTGTATGTGTGTTGAAGAGACAGAAACACACAAGGATGGGGCGGGGGCGGGGGGTTGATTTAAATTCCTGAAGAAGGCAGGGGTGAGAATGGAGGTCTTAACAAGTTTTCTGTCTTGATTGTTCAATCATAGATTTAGTCACAGGGACAAAGGTTACCCAGGTACCAGCACCCCCACCCTAGCCGCAACCCAGGACTAATTAAACGCTACCCAGGCAACCATCAAGTATCCGCAAACATCATACTCCAGGGCTTACGCCTTTTGTTTTCTTGGCTGCGGTCTAAGGGTAATTTCTATTGCATGTGAAGTCAGATTTCCTTGGTCCTAGAGAAATGTGAGAAAGTAAGAAGTGCCCCCCCTGGAGGGGGGTGGTAAGCGCACTTAAAAATGGACCCCAGCGACCGGAGAAATTAACATACACACAAGACAAAAATAATGTCGTTTTAATCAACTCCTCCAACCGCTGTGAAAGACAGGCCTACGGTCAGGACGGGTGAGGTGACTGTTTACAGAAAATGCAACATGAGAGTCTGCGTATGCTTTGCAAATGAAATTATCTGATGAAAAGTGAGCACTGCAGCCTGGGGAAGGTGGCGTTCCAAAGGTGGCATTTCACAATTAGAGCATCGCTCATTTTAAAGACACAGACTGAATTGCCTCTAAAAAATGCCTTGTGGAGTTAATTGCCTGAAGGGTTGAGATAAAATATGAGCGTCCTGAGGGCTGCCTTGATTCGAAAGTCCCCTAAATCTGCCCTCGGCTAGCCCTTTCTTCCTTAAACTGCTTTTCATTGGAGGCGATGAGCAAATGAGGCCCAGTGGGGCATTTTGGACCAGATTCCTAGATCTGCCTGTTTGCATCTCACGTGGGTAGTCTGGGGAAGGGACAGCTGCTCCCCTGAGGGGGCCCTGCATTTTGGTGGCCCTTGCCCCTAGTAGGACACTGCTCCGTACAGACGATTTCCGGTTCTTGAAATGTCAGTGGAGACGTCACCAGATATGAATCAAATGTATCAAGATAGCTTGAGAGCAGCAGAAGTAAAGGTAGAATAAATTCTGCCTCTCCAGCTGACGACACCCTTGGTACAGAGTTCCTCGGCCATTTTGAGCAGTGTTTTGCCTTCTAGATTCTCCTCTGGAAGTTTAGACCTGTGTGAGGGGCCAGAGAAACAGGCAAAAAACGGCTTGATGAATCTCCTCCCTTTTAATGTTTTTGTGTATGAGAGAGGGGGAGGGGTACCTTAGCATCTTTAATCCGTTGGAAGGGAGATAATCTTTACATATTATACGATATATCTTTTTAGAAGGTGCCCTCTGCAACTGCAGCACGAGTTCAGTCCCTGGTCTGGGAATGCTGCAGGGTGGCCAGAAAAAAAAAAAAAGCGCAATAGAAGGTGCCCTGGTATCAGCCTGGTCTGTCATTAAATACTCACATGGTCTGTCCTGCAGCGAGACACGGCTCCAGTTCCTAGCTGTGCAGGCGGTGAGCAGATGTGTAAGTAAGCCTGTCCCTGGGAGCTGCTTCAGTTGAGTGTGGAAATAAGGTAGCTAACAGAACAAGTGGGTATATAATAATGTGTCAAAGGAGAAATGGGAACTTCTTTAGGAGAATGCTTCTGTACATTCTTTTTTGTCAAGCTATTTTCAAAAATATACGCGCAGGAGTTCTCTTGTGGCGCAGCAGGTTTAAGATCTGGTATTGTCACTGCTGTGGCTTGGGTCGCTGCTGTAGCATGGGTTCAGTCCCTGGCCTGGAAATTTCCATATGCTGTGGGCACAGCCCCAAAAATATATGTTAAAAAATATACATACGCATATATGCATTAAAATCTACACTAAAATCATATTATCTATGCAAATTGAGGCACAAATACATCAGAACCAAGGCTCTGGATTCTCTTTGTGGTCAAGGAATTTTGAATCCACCCTGAATTCATTATTCTCTAGTTTGGAGCTGTATTTTAAATTAAGCCCTTTAATTTGATTATGAAAAGATTGACTTGGTATTTTGCACTCCCCCCACCCCCAACAAGAAAAACCTGTGAGAACAAAACTGCAGAACTGATGTTAAAGGCTTGATTTCAAGATTGTCTGTCTTCGTCTTTGAGTGCTGGAACACTGTCCACTGGCAGACTCTGAAGACACTTGGGAGGGATTGTGAAAGTGGACAGTTTTATGGAAATAAATCTGATGTTAGTTGGTTCACTGCCCCAGGCGAGAGTGGACACTCTGGAAAGCGCTGATGCAGCTGTTCCTGTATGGGGAGCCAGGAGCGGGTGTCTGCTGTGAACGGCTTCCCAGGACCCCCCCCCCCCCACCGGGCCCGCTCCCCTCCATCCGGGGAGTCCTCAGAGCCTGACCTAGTCCGCAGCTCTGGGCCACACCTGAAATTAGTCACCCACAGAGCCCCCTAAGAAGTTGTTGTGAGGCCTTTCCTTTTCTTGCAAAACAAAGGGGCTAGTTGTGGATCCGAAGCTTGGTCCTGCCAGCCTCAACTTCTGTAAAACATTAATAGACAGTCAGCAGGAAAGAATTCCATGGTGAAATAAGTCTGGGCACTGTGGCCTACTAGATCTTACTTTTCGAGAAGCCGTAAAGTATGTAACAGCGTGTAAACGAACCTATTTGATTTTGTAAAACCGTAAATATATTTCACCTATAGGGCCTGTCACTTCCACCACTACTCTGTCCCAGGGATCTGGATTTCTCTAGAACACAATTTGGGAAAGGATGGGCTAAATTATCTGAATCCCTTCCAGAGATTCGTGAATTTTTACAAAATGGTCTCATCTCTGAAATGCAGATGGGAAACTTAAAATGGTTTTTCAGACAGGTTTGAAAATGTCAATGAAAGAATTTAGTTTAGAAAATCTGCCTGTCCCATCTGTTAGGATTATTAATTTTTGGGGAAGATGCACAGCTTTGTGACACTCAAGCTGATTTTCCAGTTTGGGAATTCTTGGCCCTTGGCTTTTCCCGTCTGTTTTTACCTTGCAGACAGACCAAACAAGACAAAACTTAATTGTGTTTGCACAATGCCAAACACCTGCATGGAAAATATTTCAAAAGTCAAATTCATGAGTGTTTTGTCCACATAATGCCAGATAGGAAATAGCAGCATTTTTCTCCATTAAAATTAGAATTTCCATATTGATGTTTGGTGCTGCATTGAGCCTCAGATTAGTTACTTATTCACGGATCTTTGGAAGGAGACTGAAGACTGAACTTCCTGAGTTCTGGGGAGTATCTGCAGCTTGAGGGTGTTAAAAATGCCAGGGGCCTCGTTTGTTCTGGATAATTGAGAATGGCCTGCATTTTAACAAGCATGATCAGCTATGCATATCTTGTCATGTGAACCATCAATTAGCACAACACGGTTTAACAAGTTGATACACGCAGATATGAACACCCTTGGGAAGCAATGCTCAAATCAGATTATCACTGACAGTTTACAACTTGCATGCAGGTAATCATGATCAGAAAGCCCTGATCGTCCAGAAGGAAAGTGTTTTTTATGGTAACACATCATGCGATTGACTCTTGGTCTCTAATACCTTTGAGGTAACAATTTCAGTCTGTCCTATCCTTCCTTTGATCATGTTTGCAAAAATTATTAAATTCACCCCCTGTGACCCCTGTGACCTGTATGTGACATTATTTTTACAACAACCCTTACGGAGTGTTCTAAAACCCAAACGAAATAATCTTTGTACCCAAAATGTTACTGGTAATATCTCTATGGATGACAAGAGCGGTGGGTGGTCTGGTTAATCGAATATCCTGGGTAAGAGAGAGTTGCCAATATTTAAGCTGTTTGTAGAAAACATGCACTTAGAAACCTGTTACTCTTTTTTTTCCTCCCAATTAGAGTCATATTTTCAAAGGGAGTTTTTAATAAAGAACCACTGAACTTTGGGAGCAAATATGAGCATTTTATTGAAGCAGAGGCCGAGACAGATGCGCTCACACAAGAGAACACACCTTGTTTGCCACCGACTTGAAACCCAAAGTCAGAACAGTGAGAGTGTGTCTTCCTTGGGTGATTCAGGAGGAAAGTTCCCTGTGCTTCAGGCCCTCATTACCATGACTAGTGTCTACACTGTGCACAGGGGTGTGCTGTTAGAAGTGAGTTCTTATTTATTGAAACATGAGTGAGCAGACCATTTATGATTGTATTTCATATTGAACAGTGACTATCCCTGGCTGTCTTACTGCTTCAGAAAAAGAGTCACTGGTTCTAAATACTGCAAAGGAATTCGGAACTGCTGTAGAGGAAGAAGGGAAGTGTGGAGAAAGAGGAAATGGCCATCTTCTAGGTAGCTTAAAAATGTGAGTTTTTGGACTTTCCGTTGTGGCTCAGTGGTAATGAACCCAACTAGTATCCATGAGGATGCTGGTTCAGTCCCTGGCCTCGCTCAGTGGGTTAAGGAGCCAGCATTGCTGTGAGCTGTGGTGTAGGCCACAGACATGGCTTGGATCTGGCATTGTGGCTGTGGCGTAGGCCGGCAGCTGCAGCTCTGATTCGACCCCCAGCCTGGGAACTTCCATATACCACAGGTGTGGCCCTAAAAAGCAAAAAAAAAAAAAAAGTGAGTTAGCAAAATATGCTTTAGCCTGTTATATTTACATTGTCCTGTTCTGTACAAAACCAGTACACCCCACTCCTAAGTCCTATTTTTCTTCTCTGCTTCCTATGTCTCTGGCATATGAAAAAATGATTTTTTTAAAAAATAGATGACTATCTCCCTCCTAATAAGCTAATAAATACAAAAATTCAACCAAGTGGTGAAGGAAATGAGAAGTGACATTATTTTTCAAGGTTTATTGGCTGTGCTTTAAGGTTGGCCAGAATAGAATAGTTTTAGATCCTAGGAATAGACAGGTTGTGTGGCTAAAGTGGTGTAAGCATTTACATGCGCATATGTAGTTGTGTGTGTGTGTGAATGACTTGACTTTTATATTGTTTCAAAAACATTTTTCTTTTTAAAAAAGTGTTAGAACAGCCAAGTAAATATCTGTTGATGAAAAAGTGACATTTCATGCGGGTTTACCTCCTTCCCTTCCATTTTTTTTTCTTGCCTTTTCCCCAGTCTAACAGCGTTTACCTTCCCCTGTTTCTCTTCTCTTCTTCTTCTCCCTTTTCCCAATCAGCCTCTCTCCACTCTCCAATCAGAGCCTTCTTTTCTACAAATTAATATTGGTTTGGGTTATTTTAAAACATCTGACAAGATTGTTGTCTGCTTTTTAAAGCAGCATTACATTATGTATTCATTATACATATGATTATACTGTGTCTTATTTTCATTTTGTTGTTTTATACATAGATCAGAGACTCTTTGGAGTCTTTGGAGTAACATGCCAGCATATAAATATAAATGAAATAATTTGGCAAATTGACTCACTCTGGGGTGTCTAGAAATATGATTCCATCATCAGTTAGAAATTTGGGTTGTTGGAATCCTTTAGCCAGCAAATGAATTTTCTATGCTTGGTAAGCAGACTCATCAAAAATATGAAACTAGTTGCTAAACAAACAAACAAACAAACAAGCTCCAACTTACAACTTGAAAAAACCAAACCAACAAAACAAAAAAACCTCTTTTGAATGAGAAAGATGGAGACCAAAGACCTTGAATCGGGTAATCACAGGGCTAAAGTTTTAATCTTTGAGAATCCTGAACTTTTCAGAAACGGCTTTTTTCCAATTGCAGCTGAATGATAAGAGAAAAGGAATGCAATTATGTTATAACCTTAGAACTAAGGAGGCCTTAGGCTAATGTCTCTTAATACAGAACCACAGAGCAAGTGCCTGGCACATAATACTGGCTTAGGGCATAATGACAATGAAGCAGAGGTGTCATGGGTTTGAGAAACTACAGTTAGCTCTTAGGTTTTAAAAATAAACTGCCTAAGAACTCTGAAAAGTCGTAGTGATTATTTTATTGCAAACAACTTCTTTTTTTTTTGTCTTTTTTACCTTACCTAGGGCCGCACCCGTGACATATGGAGGTTCCCAGGCTAGGGGTCTAACAGGAGCTATAGCCGCCGGCCTTCGCCACAGCCACAGCAACGCGGGATCCGAGCCGTGTCTGCGACCTACACCACAGCTCACGGCAACGCCGCATCCTTAACCCACTGAGCAAGGTCAGGGATCGAACCCGCAACCTCATGGTTCCTAGTCGGATTCGTTAACCACTGAGCCGTGGTGGGAACTCCGCAAACAACTTCTTTATTACAGACTTCCTTTAAATATTGAGGTGTGGTAAAGTGTTTATTTACAAACTGTCAGTTACTTTCAGAGATCCGGTAACCTAGACGCTCTGCTTAAGAGCCCTAAAAAAAAAAGGAAAAGCCAGTACCTTGAGACGTGATAGGCAGAGCACTTGGAGATGAGGAATTGAAAATGTATTCCAATCCCAGTTTTATCGCTGAGTAAGACTGTGCTATTGTGGGCAAATTACTTAGCATTTAGGAACTTGGGTTTAGTTATCTCTAAGATTCCTTTCATGTTCAGTACTCCATGATATCATACCAACCCAGAGTGAAAAAAGTCACGTATTTAAGAAACATGGTTTGCCTGCGAAGTTGATATGCATAGCTAACGTGTAAAGCCAAGATGTGTTGGTTGTATTAAAATTCTTTGGAATTCTTGGGAGCAGTAACACGCTTGGCTGAACAGTGAGTGAAAGCATGTACGCTCAGATCCGTTCATTTCAGAAATACATGGTGCTTGTCTTATGGAGTCTGGTACTGTGTCAAATACTGAGATCAGCAGTAATCCACAGCCCCTGCATGGTGTCCCGTGGAGCTCTCAGGCCAGGTAAGGAGGCAGATACTAATCAAGCAGTCATATAATTATGTGTCACAATCAGTGCTAAGTACTTGGGAAGAGAAAATGGTACTATCTAAGGATGCGGAAGAGGAAATTGACCTATAAGGGGAAAGTGAGAGAACTGTAGAGCTGAGATTCGTGACAAACACTTTTTATTTTATATTGAAACCTTGGACACTTTCTGTTTCTCTTTTACTGCAACATTGGCAGTTCAGCCCAGTTTTACAAGTTCGAGTCCATCGATATTTCTTGACTTTCAAGGGATCAGTGTGAGGTTATAATAGCATGTTTCTTAGGAAATAGTAACAATTAAATAGACATGATTTTGAAATATTTCTGTATGGAGTTCCCATCATGGCACAGCGGAAACAAATCCAACTAGGAACCATGAGGCTGCAGATTTGATCCCTGGCATTGTTCAATGGGTTAAGGATCTGGCGTTGCCGTGGGCTGTGGTGTAGGTCGCAGACGCAGCTCGGATCCTTGATTTGACCCCTAACTTGGGAGCCTCCATATGCCGTGGGAGAAAAAGGCAAAAAATTAAAAAAAAATTAAAATATTTCTATGGAGATACTCACATTCTTGTAAGGACTCGATTATTTTGCTCTCAGTTAAGAATGAAAATAAAAGAGAACTATCTGAATGGTCATTGGTCTCTAAAAGGCATGGGTTTCATTACAGATTTGCTGGGCTGCAGAAACCCCAGTGAGAGGGAAGTGAAGCAACCAAAATTTCTGAATCAGAATTTGAAGGCTTGTGTTGCAACATAATTAGAGCCTAAGTCCTTCTGTAACATCCTCATACATGGTGCTTAGAGGTTCGTTCAGGTCCTTCTTCCCAGCATCTTCCCTGGGCCTTCTTTACGGATGCTCACCTGGTAATTGCAAGGCTTGGACCGGGCGTCTCTTACTGATGAGTTTTTTTTTTTTTCTCCAAATCAGTTATAAGCGTCTTTTCTTGCATCACATCCCTGACCATTTGTCATTTACCTTCTAGTTTAAATGTCCACTTCTCCTCTTCCATAGCAGTTGATATCTCTGGGTTCTGTTTGATATATCTGAAATCTCAACTTTCGCATAGAAAACTACTTTTTCTTTAGTCTGGAGGATATGACTATATCAAATAGCCCATGTATCGTTTGAAACCGGTGTCCCTTATCGGAAAAAAAACTAAAACCTGACTTTACCATTAAGTCTGTATAGAACAGGCTTTCTTGCTCTCTGTGGGAATTTATATGAAGGTGTTAACTGCAGGCAGGTTACTTTTCTCAGTCATATGTTCACTTCCAATCTTGGCTACTCTTCTGATGCTATTTGAAGTTAAAAACAGATCTGGCGTTGCTGTGGTTGTGGTGTAGGCTGGCAGCTGTAGCGCCAATTCCACCTCTAGCCTGGGAACTTCCATATGCCACGGGTGGGGCTTTAAAAACCAAAAAAAAAAAAAAACTGGTTGCAGTGGCTCAGGTCAGAGGCACGGGTTCAGTCCTCAGCCTGGCACAGTGGTTAAAAGGATCCAGCACTGCTGCAGCTGTGGTGTAAGTTGCAGCTGTGGCTTAGATTCAATCCCTGGCCCTGGAACTTCCATATGCCTCGGGTGCAGCCATGAAAAAAAAAAAAAGAATACGTATAATTCTTACAGTAGAACTAGTTTTCATGCTTATCCTCTGTCTCATCATTTTCTCTTTGATCTTTTTTCCGTGTGTTCTAGAGCACCTCGCATTTGCCTTGTACATCATGGTCAGTATGCTGCAGGGTTTGTTCTGCCCTTTATTGCCCATTTAAACTCTGTTCTTGCCTTTTGCTTTCCTGGAATTCTCTTGTTAATCCCACGGGCTTCTTTTTCAGTCTCTACCCGTAATTCGGCCCCTCTCTTTGCATTGTCCTCTGTCATTTCTCAGAGACTGTGTCTGCCATCTTTTGTACTGAGTGTCATTTTCTAAAATTTTATTTTGTTCCCTCTAGAAGGTAATTTTAAGAGATAGGGTTTTCCACTAAGCCTCAAGACAATGCTCGTTATTTCGTAGGCTGCAGAGTCTTCAAAGGTCCCATTTTTTTCTATTTGTTTTTCCCTCCTTATTCAGAGAGAAAGGTCTGTCCAGGCACAGCGTTTCCTAGCAGAGGGTTGTAGAGACTCACCACCAATCCTCACTGCCCACTGCACTTTCACCCTTTCATAACTAGAGCCTGGAAGTCGAGTTCAGGTGCACAGTCCCATCCCGTGGCCGTGGTCCAGCAGGCGTTCACAGGCCATGGGATGCAGGCCTGGGAAGTGCTGGTGAGTCTTCCCTGTCAGAGCTTCAGCCTCTGATGGAGAAAGCAATGCGACCTGCAGTTCTGCTTTGTACGAATAAGGTATGAAACCGACCATGCGCCGCCGGCACGGGCACCCCTCTGGGTTGTTTCTCTCTCTGCTTCTACTTGTAAGTGCTTTCCCCAGGAAACCACCAGCTGAGGTTGTAATGCAGGATGGCGGTTTTTCCCCTACCCCCCAGTCTGTGCTGGGTTCTGAAGGTGAGGCGCTAGAGGAGGGGTAGGGATGGGTGCAGACAGAGGTGTCAGTTGCCCTTCTTTGAGGGACCAAAACCTCTTTTTCTGGTCTTTGCATCCTGGACATAAGGGCAGACACTGAAAGAGTGAATCAAAGCCTTTCCAACCTTACTGAGTCCAGAAAAATAGTGAAGGGCAGGGCTCAGGAACTGGAGTGGCCAAGTTCAGATACAGACTCCTTGTCATACTTAAGTTCGTTGTGCCGCGGTTTCCTCATCTGTAAGTCTACCTTCTAGAGGGTTTATGTTACTCATCTATAAATGTACCTTAGTATAGAGGATATATGAAAACTCCCTGGCCTTCAGGTACGTAAAGCATTGAAAGTGTGGCTGAAACATACTCTATAAACATTTGCTATTATTAACGTATGTCCTGTTTCTTTGGGATGGAGCATATGTTCTGGAGTGTCCAAAAATGTGTATTTCAGTTCCCTTTGGTACAGTTTCTCCTCCCTCGGATGAACCCCTCTACTGCCCACCTTTCAGCATATGGGTACCTCTTTAAATGGCCATGGTCAATTTTTCTGATTTTATGTATTTTCTCAAATGTTTCAAAAATTCGTAAATTTGGATAAGGATATATTAGGCACTTCTGTTCTGATGCCACCCTAACCCACCAGCCTTACTAATTTCAACTCAAAGTGATAATGAAATGATATAGTCTTCATTGGGGAAAATCTGTAATACTTATAGAATGTGGTGCCATTGCGGCATCATGGACACACTTCAAAATCATATTTTTAAGAGAGAATTTTGGAGTTCCCGTCGTGACTCAGTGGAAGTGAATCTGACTAGTATCCATGAGGATGCAGGTTCTATCCCTGGCCTCGCTCAGTGGGTTAAGGATCCAGTGTTGCTATAAGCTGTAGTATAGGTACAGACGCGGCTTGGATCCTGCGTTGCTGTGGCTGTGGTGTAGGCCGGCAGCTGCAGCTCCGATTTAGTCCCTAGCCTGGGAACCTCCATATGCTGCAGGTGCGGCCCTAAACACACACATACACACAAAAGAGCAAGAGAGAGAGAATTATACATGTCGTTTATACAAAACAAATTCTCTGGTAAACTTGATAGGTTTTGTGGTAAATAGTATACCATTCTTTTCCTAAATGAAGTGCAGATATTTTGTACTATAAACCAAGAGTTTATTTTACCAAATACGTTCTCTTTTGTAAAAGAGATTTTTAGATAAAAGTGCTTTAAAAAAAAAAAAGAAAATCGTTGTTAATGATTAATGCTTTTAACCTGCTCTTCAAGGAAATGAATTAGAAATGTTAGCAGGAAAAGCTGATTCATCTTGATGTAATGTTCAAATGACCTGTATCGCTTGCCTCTCTATAAAATCTGTAGTATTATTTAAGCATAATTTGTTTGGGCTTATGGTTTCTTTATAACAGTATCAGTTCTCTGTACTTGAAGTTCCCTGGAGCTAAATATTTGTGTCTCTCTTTATCTAGTCAGGGCTTTACACATTTCAAGTTCTTTATAAATCCCTCTCTTCTGTATGATATTGTGGAAAATCCCTTCCCACAACTTCTAGTTTCTGCCGAATGCAGTGCCACGTTCATTCTTTTTGTCACTCTGTGAAAACCTTGTGAATTACAACCTTCTTTTTTACTTTTTTACTTTTCATTTCGGCCTGTTGGTGAGTGAGCGTTTTTGTGACACTGCAGTTTGACTTGGTTGAATGAGAACAATGCAGTTTTATTTAAATGGTCACTTGGGGACATGAAGTTTGCATCAGAAATTCAAGCCCGAATCCATGGCCAAGGTAGTGCTTTGATTTCTGCTCCTTTTAGGATTGTCCCCGCAAGACTCCCCTGCTGCCTTTGTGGGTCCCATTGTATTCCCAGAGAGGGCCCAGTGGGAAGGGCTTGCCTGTAGCTTGCAGCCACCTCCCTCACTCTGCATATTAAGCCTGTAATTAGAGCAGACATTACATTTGTCCCGAGCTCTTGCAGATGATGTCATTGCCTGTCAAACAGGGGATTAGCACGAAGAGAGAAATTGTACTGACATTTTCGTTTTCATGAAGAAGAATTTGGTTTTGCTTCATTTTGTTAACAGGAACTGTTGTCTTCATAGGAGAAATTTTTAAAAAGAAAAAAAGAAAAACTTGAGGACGTAGAAGCAGACAGGGGCTGACGCCCTGAATGGAAGCGTGCTCGGAGGCCCTACTCTATCAATTAGTGAAAGAGCCTGGGACACAAAGCATGCCTGGGAAATCTGCTCCTTTTCTTACAAAAGCAGAGTATCATTCTTCTCAAAGCCCACAATGGCCGGAGCCTGGCCGCAGAGAATGTTCCCGAAAAAAGGGAAAGCAAAGCCGGTGGCCGCGGCTGAAAGGGTGTGCAGGCGGCTGGGCCCATAGACCTCTGAAATGTTTCCCTTTTTCACAATGGCATCGATCGAGTATGTCCTAAAGTCTCATTCCTCCCATCTTAGGGGAAAACTTAGTTCCCTTCCCGTAAGGAAAAAAAAAAATCGATCAGGGAGAGGGCTGCTGTCAGGATGCTTTGGTCCCAGAGCCGAGCGCGCGGAAGAACATAAGTTATGTCAGTCATTTCCAATGCCTCCAACAAAGATAAATGTAGGAAGAAAATCAGGATCAGACTTGGGAAAGAGAGGCCTGTCCTTTGAAGCAGTCTACCAATAACTCCGTGTCAGGAAGGCTGGGTTCAGTGCCAGCTCTGGGTTTTACTTAGCTCTGTGATCTTGGGCATCCGAATTGCTCCTGAGCCTCTGCATGGTGGCATTAGCCAGCAGCAGTATCTATGCCTCGTAGGGTGGTACCTGGTACCTCTGAGCTGTTTGTCATCTCCCAAAATGACATCCTTTAGAAACCCAGTTCTGAGGTGGCCTTATTACTCTAGAGAGTAAAGGAGGCAGCCTTCTCTTTGCCTTTGTCTCGCCTGGTTCTCACAGCATCTTTGCAGACGCAGACCTAGGTCCTGGTCAGTCTAGACTCCCTCCCAGGAGGGTGGGCCTGGGAGCTGCGAGACTGCGGAGGTGGAGGGTCCCTGGATTCAATAGGCTCTGGAATTCCAGTCCTTTTGAATTTTGCCAAAACGTTGGAAGAATTTTGCAAAGTTCCCACAGATTTTTCTTGGGACGTTTTCAAACCCTTATAATGTTGCTCAGTTCTCTATATTTGGACACCAGAATTTTCTTAGCATCTAGTTTCTTTGGAACAGAGTCGTCCTGTGAAAGGGGCTGAATCCAGCCCAAATCAGGCCCTCTTGCCGAGTGATAATTTTCCATCTCCGTTGCCCTGGGCCCTTTCCATTTTCATTTTGTCTTGCTTTGGCTAGGCAGCTTGGTAAACTGATTCTCTGTTCTCTTCTGATCTTTCAGGTTCAGTGACCTAGCTGATTGTTGCTTGTTAGAATGTTATCTTAGAAATAAGATTCAGAACCCCACACGGTTTTGGGGTCTAGCACAGCTGCACAGCTCAATTTGACCAGAGTCCTCAGTTGCAGTTCTTCAAGGTCAGTGTGTCCAGTTGTCTGGTTGGACGGAAACCTGGATGCGCCACGCTCTGCCTGAGTGTTCTAGAAAGGACTAGGCCCCCCTGAATCACCTGTCCTGCTGCCCTTGCGTGGAATGAGGAGAAGGAAGGACTTATCTGCGATACAAAGTGCCAGTCACTGCACTTGACACACCCGGTGTGTGTGCCCTCCCCGGGCGTCCTCTGAGTTTCTCTCCTGAATTTGTGGAGCTTTGCCGCTGTTACCTCCACCGCACCTCCAGCACTCCTCGGATTATCTGAAATAACACAGTGGGCCTCTTACCACAAGTTATCTGATTGTAAATGGAATTCATAGGAGAACCTGTTACAAGTAGGAAACTGGTAATTGCTTTTGGAAGCTGAAATTGATCCGTGAAGATGGAGGGATGACCTTGTCCTGGTGGCTGATGGGGCCATTGGGTCATCTTCCCACTGCCTCGTTGGGTCCTCTCCGAGCTTTCGGCTTGGCGCTGTCATTCTAGGCTTGTCCGTATCTGTGGGTTTGGTGCTCTAGGGTAATTTCATACCTGTTTTCCACCCTCTCCCCGAGCCCCTACGTCCCCAGACCGCAGAGTTGAGATGGTAGGAAAAGGAAAATATTCTCATTTGCCCTGAATCAGACCCGGCCTAATGTTCTGTTCTCTTTACTAAATTACTGGCCAGCCAGTCCCCTCCCTTCCAATTAGAGTATGTTCTTGAGTTGTTTTGCATCCTCCCCTGATTGTAAACTACAAGCTTCTAAATTTTGTCCACTGAGTCTAAGCCAGCCTACAAGGAAAATCTTGTCTAGAATTTACTAAGGTGAATTGTTTTTTGCGAAAACAGTATAAAATTAATTTTATTAAAAGTGTATGAACTCAGTTTCGAGTATTTTACAGGCAGTCCTTACAGGTTGTAGAGAGATTCAGATTTCTGCATCTTCTTCCACCCAGAGGGCCGAGCGCCTGACTGTTACTGAAGGCTGTGTTTGTGGAATACCACGTCAGTGAGGCCTTTACAGTGACTGGTATTTTTGTTTACATCAGCACTCTCAAGGGCTGAATGATAATAACGCACAGTTCCACAAACTCAGTTCAGTTCATTCATTAGGTTGCCTTTTCACAAAGCAGCTTTCCCATTTGCCCTCCTAGGGATAGCAGGCTTTGGTGACAGATCCTGTAGCCTGGCTCTTAACTTCCATGGGTATGAGTAAAAATCAATGACTTGTTGGCCCAGTTGCCATAGGAGTTGATCGTCTTGGCACCCTGTTTCTGTAGAACCTGGGAGTGGACTGTATTTTCTGGATCAGTTTACTTGGGACGTACAGGGGTACTGTAACTGTGGCTTCATGAAAGCCACACACTAAACCATATGTTTCAGCTGAATTATGTGAAAACCCCCTGATTTTTAACTGGTAAGACCCATCTTTACCCCAAATTAAGTGGCAGCATCTTCCCTTAATTTGCCTGGTCAAATCAAGCCTATATTGATTTTAAATGATCTATTAACTAGACCATATTATTATGTAGAAGAAACTCTCGTTTGAAGATACTTTTTTCTAGAAAAAAAATTTTTTTTCCCCCGCCGTGGTCGCACTCACATCGTATAGAAGTTCCCTGGGTCAGGGATTGAACCCAAGCCACCATTGCAGCCTGTACCACAGGTGTGGCAGTACCAGATCCTTGACCCACTGTGCCACAAAGGAACTTGCTAAAAATGCTTTTAGGAAAAAAAAGAATAAGGCCACCTCTCTCCATTCATCTGATGGTCAAATTTTAGTTTTTAATGATCACGGTTCCTTAAAACAGGGCACATAAACCTATTGGCACCAGAGATGGCTTTGAGATGATTCAGAACTAAACTTTGCTTTCTCTTAATAATATCTTATATGAGTCACAGCTCTTCTTTGTCCATTTAAGTGAGGTAACCTTAAAAATATTTAAATGTGAACCAAGATTATTAGTCATAGGATCCCTGTGTCTGAAATGTCGTAAATAGCTCCAGTCAACTATTTGTCTTTCGTTTCTAACACTTTGATATAATCAGCATGGAAAAAGTATTAACTCTGCATCCTGTCTTGCAAACGTGAAGAAGTGCCCTGTTTTGTTTTGTTTTGTTTTTTTACCAGCAGGTGGCATGAGTTATTGCTAGGCTGGTGACAGTGTAAAAGAACCAAAGATTCTTGTTATTTGAAATTGTTCTACAATTAAAAGTGATTCCCAAGGTATTTGCTCCAAAGATAAGTCAAAAGTTTAGTATCTGTATTATATAAAGAGCTTTTGCAAATTAATAAGTAAAACCTTAACATTTCCATAGAGAAGTGGGTAGTTATGAACATTCACTTTACACGTACGTACACAGACCCACGCACAGCACGGGGGTAGGGGAGTCAGGAAAAAGTGAGAGTTAAAAGATAGTCAATAACATAAAATAATCACATAAAAAACAATCTCTCTACAGTTAAGAAATGCACATGAACGCAGTGAGATACAAGTTTTTACGTATGAATTATAAAGCTTTAGACAAGGTAGGCAGCTTCATATTCTCCTCCTTGGATATAAATAACCTTTCTAGAATGGAATTTTTTAATATATATCAGGAGTCTTAACAATGATCACACCCTTTACTCAGTAATTCCCAGCAGGGTATTTTGTTCTATGGAAATAAGCAGAGATACGCACACGTACAAAAAAAACTGTGTAAAAAGATGCTTACTTCCACATTATTTATGTATGTGAAAAACTGGGGGAAAAAAACCCCCAAACTTCTCGATAAGGATGAGAAGGAATTATGAATTGATAATGAATAATGATTCAGCAATAGGATGTAACGCTTGGCCCATATTATAAAGCATATATTTAAAGAATCTTTACTGATATGTAATGTTAAGTGAAAAGGGCAGGATCTATGAAAGTATTTTCCAGTTTGATAACCATTTTGTACCGAAAGAATTTTTTGGTATATTCATTGACAAAATGCACCCACATTTTAATATGGGTTGTCACCCTGTAATAAGTCACCAAGTTGCTTCAACTTGCTTCCTGGTCTTTTTCTGTATATTTTACAGTTTGTACAGTGGACACATGCTCTTTTACAGTCAGGGAGAACTATAAGCATTTTCAAAAATGGTAAGCCTGGCATTGGAGACATGAATCACTGTTGCTTTGTGATTCTCACGGAAATGAGATTCAATAGTAAGTTCATATGTCTGGGGAAAAATAGAGCTCATTTGAGCCAGAGGTTGGAAGGCTCTTATGAACGCTAACCTCAGAAACCTCAAACTAGTGTGTAGTGGAGTAATGACATGGCACAAAAAGCCACAGATGTCAGTTTGAGTTAAGGAGGTTGGAGGAAATACACAACACAGTCAATAGAGAAAAAACTCACTAATCTCTCCTCTCCAGCTCTGGTGACCTCTCGGTCAGTCTGCGTCTCCATAGTTAGTCTGAATCAAGGTGCCTCGGCCTGGGTTCTTCTGCTGGCTGCTCTGCTAATACATTCTATGCTTGACCTTGGGCGAGTCTCCAGGCTTACTGAACTCTGCCTTTTCTCTCAGTGTTAGATGTTTATTCTTTTTGTCGTTGGGCACTCTGCTTCGTGTTTGAACTCCAGGAAGTGAAGGGTGAGTCCCTCGTGGTGTCTGGCCAATGCTGAGGCAGATCGAGGCCCCTTGGGGGTCGTACCCTTGGATCCGATGCATCTGACCTAATCCTGGTCCTGTCATTTTTGAATATTAAGTTATGGTGACGTAAATCCTTCAGGAGGACTGCAGTTGAGGGGAAGAAAGGAGTTTAATTCTGTCTCAGAGATCACAGAAAGAAAGTAGAGATATGCCACAGAATTATGAACAAACCTTGGTATACTTTAATTTTATATTTTTTTCCTATATAAAAATACAAGTTTGGGGAGTTCCCGTTGTGGCTCAGCAGTAACGACCCCAGCTAGTATCCATGAGGATGCGGGTTCTATCCCTGGCCTCGCTCAGTGGTTTAAGGATCCAGCCTTGCCGTGAGCTGTGGTGTAGGTCGCAGACGCAGCTCAGATCCTGCAGTGCTGTGGCTGTGGTGTAGACCGGCAGCTGTATCTCCGATTAGACCCCTAGCCTGGGAACCTCCATATGCCACGGGTGCGGCCCCACAAAGCTAAATCAATCAATAAAATAAAAATACAAGTTTGCAGTTATTATCAACTTTTCATCCCATCAGTGGTAGGAGGTGGTTTTAGAATTTAAGACTTTAGGGGCAGCGGATCTTCATCCAGTAGTAAGTATACTGGTACGTAAAGAGGGCCCAGCTCAGGAGATTTTTATTATTTAACCCAGACAAACCTATATTCAGAGAGATACTATGTAAGAATATTTTATAGAGTTGTTTTACCTTAACAACAGTATGAAGGATATATGGTGACCCATGCATACACATAAAATTGAAGCAAAGTTCTCCCAAGGCAGTACCTGTCCATCCTATCTGCAGTGCATTAGGATATTTTCTGTTTTTTCTGTTAAAAAACAGTGGGAATGTTCCTGTGGCACAGCGGGTTAAGGATCTGGCATTGTCACTGAAGCAGCTTTGGTTGCCGCTGTGGCGCAGGTTCCATCCCTGGCCCGGGAACTTTCACGTGCTGTGAACATGGCCAAAAAAAAGAAAAAAAAAATACCGGTTGTGACTCCCTAATGTGATTTCCTGCCACACTACAGTATTGCAAACTTCATTTCGAAGAGTACTGGTGTAGAGCTTTTTTGAAGAATTCCTAGAATGGAGAGAAAAACTTAAATGTCTTTGAGAACTATTACATGTCCCTTACAGATTTCTTTGCAGAGAAATAGGAAAGGTAAAGAGGTCCTTTCTGTATTAAGCTCCTTGGATAGAAACAAGGACACAAATAACATAGGAAAAACATGTTAAAAGAGGAGGTTTGCCACATATCCAGTAATTTTCAGGTGAGAAGGATGCATTTGAAAAAGAAGTAAAACTGTGGTGGTGGAAGCAGTCACTTTACACCTATGCACGTGGGTGAAATCACCCTTTACTTTAGACAACTTGGAAAAAAAAAACAGGGCCAAGATCCAGGGGGGCCTGGTCTTTTGTTTCGAGTGCACATCTGCTGCTTTCAGTTTTTCTGTCTCAATCCCAGTCTCGGCGTTTGGGTCCTTTTGATGGAAAGGATGACTACACAGCGAGTTCCTGCTGTGACTCAGTGGGTTAATGCCCCGGCGTTGTCTTTGGTGGTGCCAGTTCCATCCCTGGGCTGGTGCCATGGTTAAGGATCTGGCGTTGCCCCAGCTGTGGTGTTGGTTGCAGCTGCAACTCAGATTCAGTAGATTTCTGTCTCAGGAACTTTCATATGCCGTAGGTGTGGCTGAAAAAAAAAAAGAAAAAAAAGGATGACCACACAGCTCTAGGCAGCAACTCCTGGGGGTGGGGGGAGTGCACTGTCTAATTTGCCCACCTTGGACCATTCAGCTACTGGGGATGCCCACAAGGTCACGTGCTTTTTCTGGCGTCGGTGTCTCCTGGAGTGTCACCTAGGCCAGTGTAGGGACGAGCATCCTGCACCTGCACCTCCCCTCCCACCCTCTATCTCCCCGTGTGTTCCCGCACTTGGCCCTTCTCCTGCCCGCTAGCTTTTTCCCTTGTTTCCTCCCATCTTTTGTCTCTTCCCCTCTTTTCTGCCTTTGATTTGCTAGGGACCACAACAAACCTCAGAGCGTGGCCAGCAAGGCTGAACACTTGTCACCCAGCGCTCCAGAATTTAAGGGGTGGGAGGTCCCTGAACAGGTCTTGGTAGCCGCATGTCTTTAACTTTTCAGCAGGTTTTTAATGGTCTCTGATGCCCAGTTGGAAGTAGACGGAAAGACCCGAATGGAGAGCCTTTGTGTGAGCGTTTTACCGGCAGATCAGCCCCGTCTACAGGCCAGACAGGTCTCTTGAAATCGTTAATGCATCAAGCAGGACTGGTAGCCAGAGTGACCTTTCCCATTCGCGGCCAGCCCGGAGCTTAGAAAACTTAAGCTCTTTTCCTAAGGGAACCACCCTCTCAGTCCCCGTATCACATGACTCAGAAAGCTTGGAAGTGCCCTAGAATGACTTTCTCCATTGAGCCCAAGAAACATTGTGTAGAATCAGTCTGCCTGAAACTCCTTATATGGAGAGGTTTTGAGACTATTTTATGTTTGGTTTGTAAGAGGATCATGGCTTTAAAAAAGAAAGGGAGAAAAGAAAGGAAAGCCTAAGGCAAGGCAATGATATCATATTACCAAGAGGCCTGGTTAAAAAAGAAATAGAAAAAAATACCCTTTCCAACCCGTTCCACCCTAATTCTGGGTTACTGTGGGGGCAACAGCACATCCATCACTTGCACTGGTTCTGGCCGACCTGCACCTGCATCTTGAATGCTTTGGAACGAGGAAGCCCTCCCTGATGGGACACTGTCCGCCCCTGTTTCCCAGCATGGCAGCTGCAGAGAGGCTGCGAGGCTGTAAAGTCCTGCCACATGTTTCTGCAAAGGGACGGTTTTTATTGTTTCTGGAAGGCAGCCCCCAGCCCTAAATCTTAAAATGCTGACGGGGCAAGAGCAAAGGAGGCATGTGGGACCTTAACCAGCAAACGATTTGCTGACCTCCGCCTTGGCTCCGCGCCCAGAGGAGTGAGTGACAGCAGTGCGGGACCAGCTTAGGGCCTGGGCCACCCTCCCGGTGCCTACTGTGGACCC
Organism: Catagonus wagneri; assembly: GCA_004024745.2. Taxonomy (NCBI): domain Eukaryota; kingdom Metazoa; phylum Chordata; class Mammalia; order Artiodactyla; family Tayassuidae; genus Catagonus; species Catagonus wagneri. The sequence goes on along the minus strand of PVHT020000166.1, from coordinate 2,140,799 downwards.
CAGCCCTCCTACTTCCCCTAAATTGACTGGGGCACAGGGCCAATCGGAGCTCTTAAAGCCTAGGAGGAGAAGAGTGCCTGATCACGGTCCCTTTGTGGGTTGGGGGTCTGGACGCTGACTGTAATGCAGTTGAGATTGTGATGCCCAGGCTTGGCAGCTTGTGGGTGGGGCCTGCCCCTTGTAGGTGGGGCCTGGCTGCCTGTGGGTGGAGCCTACCCACTTGTGGGTGGGGCCTGCCTTATCCCCCTCTTTCCTTAGGCGAGGAGGCTTTCCTTGAAACTTTTCACTGTCCTTTAACACAGTGATAACGCGGAACCTCTGATGGGCGGCCAGAGTAAATAAATGTCCCTAAGCCAGGCTATTTATTTTCTGGTTTTGGTGCAAAATCCATGGTGAAAAGTTTTAGACGTCAATATATTCAAGTTTTAATAAAGCATTTTTCTGTTGTTTTTAAGGAGGGTGTGTGTGTGTGTGTGTGTGTGTTTGACCAGGATTCCCGGACAAGAAAAGGTGAAATGTCAGTCCCCAGAATTTAGTAACAGAAGATGCTGGATATGAAGAGAAGTTTCAGTTCAATCCAAGGGGCAAACAAATACATTTCCTTTTTAGGGCTCCAGGGCGAGACAGTGCTGTGAGGCCTTGTTTGAACACCCTGCACAGAGTCCAGGGGGACGCTCTTCCTTCTGTTCTGTTCTTGTGCATCTGTAGGAGGTTCGAAATCCAGCAACTAAGCCTATTAGGCCTCGTATCTAGGGGAGGAAAAAAAAGGGAGACTTGCTCCTCCTGTGTGATACACTTTGAGCAATTTCCGTTGAACAAAGTTTTTGAGCATTCAGTGCTTTGACTTTGTGGTATTTGCTTTGGAACTCTTTTCTCGTCTTTTCCACCGATTTCTAGCCTGCATGTCTTCTAGTGGAGACTGCTGGGCAAAGAACTTCTGAACACAGGACATGTTATGCTTGGATCTTGCAGACAGTGTTTTTGGGCAGTGCCGGGGAGAAATGAGCCAAGTCATGCCTCTGAGAGATAGTCTAGGCCGTAACTAGGAATGGTCGAGAAGAGGCTGTGCAGGGGAGACGCTGGAATGCAGTGCTTCTTAGAGCCGAAACACAGAGCCCTCTTTTCTCCTGACCACCTGAGTCGCCGGGGACTGCTGGCACTCGTGCGTGATTTGAGAGGAGGGCCCGTCTCTGCCTGACTCTCGGCTGCCTGTGAATTAAGCTCCCTGTCAATGCCGATCACGTTCTGTACAGCTGTGGGGGACACTGGCTGGGACAGACTCCCTCCTCAGCTCCGTTTATTAATGTTTTTTGAGAGCCACCTTTGTGCGGACTGACCCACTGGACTGTTGACGGCGAGGGCCTTGGCCTCTAAAAGAAAATGAGAGCAGGCCCGGTGGAAAGTGGTCACCCGCACGCTCTGAAAGGAGGGAAAGATCTTCCTGGGAGCTGAGGAGCCCTTGCCACCAACCTTTACATTTCTCTTCTGAAAGAAAATACTGAACCTCAGAGGAACACAAAGAAAGAGAATGATGTCAAACACAGAATGATTTTAATCTTTGGCAGCAGCCCACCTACTTAAAAGAAAAAAATCCTATTTCTATTGTGGTGCACCTGTCATTACTCTGAATGAGCTCTTTTTCTCTCTTGATGGATGGTGGTCTTAAAAGCTTGCTGTCTTTCATTAGCAAAGTGAAATGCGGTGCCAGTGCGAACACTTTGTCATTCTGATGGAGTATAATGCGTGAATCGGTGTAATTATTCAGTGTTTGCATCATCAGCAAGATTTTGAAGGGGAATGTTGCACAACTCAGAAGTGGCCTAATTTCACCTACAGTATTCCATTCAGACTCCAAGCATCCCCTTCAAGATGCGGTGAAGTGTTGGTGGATTTCCTTAAGGTACGAGGCAGTGATGGTGGGAAACTGAGTTGTCCTTCATCACTGGCTAATTTTGATAATACCCAGTGGGCACTTAGAGGGTCTTGCTCTATTTCTCAGGTGTATTCATCCCTACTGTTTTAGCCATGTCGTTTGTCGATAATGCGTGGGTATGCTATATTGTTCTGCATGGGTCCAGTAAGGAGCGACCAGCCACATCTATTAAATTCCATTTGGGAGTAAAGTTAGTCTCAGAAATGTGAGCGGTTTGCTGGAAATCCTGACAGAAAAGCAGAAGATGAATAAAGAGATAGGTTACATCAGGGACTCATTAGGAGCTATTTGGAAAAAAGCTGTGGAAATTAAATGTACACTCTTATTTTTTCAGTCAACTGTAGCAATAATCAGTTTATGCGTAAAAGACAGATTCTAGAAGAATACCTTTTTTTGGCCGCATGTTGGCATGTGGAAGTTCCCAGGCTAGGGATGAAACTCCTGCCACTGCAGGAACCAGAGCCACTGCAGTGACGTCAGATCTTTAACCCACTGAGCCACAAGGGAACTCACGTACACTCTTTTTGAAGGAGAAAGTCTCATTTATAAGGAAGGAACTTGTTCGGTTGAGCTGTTTGAGAAACTCTTGCAATACTAGTTGCTAAGATGGAGACTGAATTTTCATTAACTCATTTAAATCAATTTATTTCAGCCCTGCATGACACCAGAAGCAAAAAATCCGAACAGTGCCCCAGGGCTGGATCTCACAGTCACCCAGCTCATCTGATTTAGACTAGATTGCTTTTTTCATTAAATCTGAAAATTATTTCAGGCAGGCTGCCTTTTTAAGGGATTTCTGCGGTGAATCATATTCTAAGGAAGAACCTTGGCCTTTCTCAGACAGAGCTAGTGGCTTTGAGCCTGCACGTGTTCCCCTTTTCTCTGTGAAGCCAGTCTGGCGCACCCACGGCATATGGACGTTCCCAGGCCAGGGGTCCAATCGGAGCCGCAGCTGCCAGTCTACAGCACAGCCACAGCGACTTGAGATCCAAGCCTCATCTGTGACCTACACCACAGCTCAGGCAACGCCAGATCCTTAACACAATGAGGGAGGCCAGGGATCGAACATGCATCCTCCTGGATCCTAGTCAGGTTTGTTAACTGCTGAGCCAAGAAGGGACCTCCCTCTTCTTCTTCTTCTTTTTTTTTTTTAATTGAAGTATAGTTGATTTATAATATAGTGAGAGTTTCTCTTGTATAGCACAGTGGTTCGATTATATGTACGTGTGTGTGTGTGTGTGTGTGTACTTTTTTCAGAGTCTTTTCCATTATAGGTTATTATAAGGTAGCAAATATAGTTCCCAGTGTTATACACTACATCCTTGTTGTTTATCTGTTTTTTATATGGTGGTTAATCCCATACTCCTAATTCATCCCTCCCTGGTCCTCCTCCTCGATGAGAGTTAATAATAATAATAGCTCACATTTGCTGAATGCTCACCCTGTGGCAAGGTGCTGTTCTAAGCGCTTTACTGTACTAACTGCAGTAACCCCACCACCTCCCAAGAGCGAGATGCTGTTGTTATCCTCATTTAACCACGAGGAAACGGAGGCACAGAGTCGTTAGGCAGCCTGCTCAAGGTCGCACAGCCTGTGAGTAAGGGAGATGGGGCTCAGACTCCAGCAGTCTGGCACCAGGGCCCACTCACTACTCAATTCTGAAAACCTTCAAATTCTCTTGGAAGTTGTTCTCTAGGTAGAGAACCCCTTATCCCAAGGCAGATAGATGCCCTGAGCGCTTTCTAGGTCTGAGGCGGATGGAGTCCAAGCACAGGAAGTACGTGCGTTTGACGTGCGGCATTGACCCCTTCCTGGGGGCACCTAAAGCCTTTTTTACATTTATTTTTGTTTTTCATCTCCTCTGACAGTCCTCTTCCCGCCCCGCAGCATGTGGAGTTTCCGGACCCGGGATCAGAGCCGAGCCACAGTTGGCACCTATGCTGCAGCTGCAACGCCAGCACAGCTGCGGCAACGCCAGATCCTTTCACCCGCCGTGGCGGCCTGGGGATCCACCCTGCAGCCCGGTGCTGCCGAGACGCCAGCGCCATCCCATTGCACCATGGCAGGAACTCCCCTAAAACCTTTTTTAAAAGCACGTTTTGTTGGCAGTGGAATGTGCTAAAGGGTGCTCTCATACACAGCTGATGGAAGAATTTTATATTTTATCAAAATCCTCTAAAAAAGGCAAAGCCTGGAATCAGCACTGCTGGCTCGTTTCTCAAAAGCTGTATCAGAAAGGCTTGTCTTTTGTCAGTGGGCCAACCTTTTGAGGAATACCTATGCCTTCTCACTTGTCCCATAGGTATTTATAGTCCAGGTTAGATGAGTTACTGAAAGACTTCCAGTGATTAAAAAAGAAAGGGGGGTGGGGGGCTCCCGTTGTGGCTCCGAATCCCACTAGCGTCCATGAGGATGCGGGTTTGATCCCTGCTCTCGCTCAGCGGGTTGAGGATCTGGCGTTTCCTTGAGCTGTGGTGTAGGTCGCAGATACGGCTCGGATCGGCTGTGGCTGTGGCGAAGGCCAGCAGCTGCCGTTCCGATTTGACCCCTAGTCTGGGGACTTTCATAGGCCTCAGGTCTGGCCCTAAAAAAGCAAAAAGGCAAAGAGAATAAAGAAAAAGGAAGTGGGGAGATGTCTGGGAGGGAAAAGCCCGCTCAGTCCCTGGACGCCCATAGCCCGGGGTGAAGCCCACAGAGGACGGCCCTCTGGGTGACTAGTTGGCCAGTGTCCCCCTGTCCTCCAGGACCGCCATCCTCTCCCGCCACTGCAGATGAGCGGCGGTGTGGGGGCGACCAGCTGGGCGGGGAGGACTTGGGACAGATGTCCAGGGAGGAAACTGGTGACTCCTGGGTAGACGGGGGTTGGGGCTGTTACTGGGAGACGCTGCCGGCTGTGGAGCGGACCAGGCAGGATCCAGTTTGCCTGTCTTCATGGACAGTTTTACAGACGAGAAACAAAGCCTTCTCACGGGGCCCAAGGGAAGAGTTAACGTGAGCTGGAAATGAGTCTCTGCAGAGTGGAGTTCAGGACAGCGGTTTCCAAAACTTCTCTTGGGTACAGAGGAGGGAGTGTCACCCGAGTTAGGGAAATGGTAAATTTCAAATATAACAACAATGTCTTATAAGGACATTACCTAGTTTATAGCAAGTGATTTGCATTAATTATAAATAAATTTTGTGGTAGTTAGGAAGGACAAGGCAATTTTAAAACAGGAACTGGGAGTTCCCGTGTGGCGCAGCAGCAATGAATCCGACTAGTATCCATGAGAATGTGGGTTCCAGCCCTGGCCACACTGAGTGGGTCCAGGATCCGGTGTAGTCGTGAGCTGTGGTGTAGGTTGCAGACGCGGCTCAGATCCTGCGTTGCTCTGGCTGTGGTGCAGGCCGGCGGCTGTAGTTGCGATTCGACCCCTAGCCTGGGAACGTTTACATGCTGCAGGGTGGGCTGATATTTGTTCCCACTCAGTTTTTTTTTTTTTTTTTTTTTTTTAACAAAACTGCGTATGTGGAGTTCCCGTCGTGGCACAGCAGAAACGAATCTGACTAGGAACCATGAGGTTGTGGGTTCGATCCCTGGCCTTGCTTAGTGGGTTAAGGATCCAGCATTGCCGTGACCTGTGGTGTAGGCCTGCAGCTGTAGCTCAGATTCAACCTGGGAACCTCCATATGCCTCTAGTGCAGCCCCGAAAAGCAAAAAACAAAAACAAAAGAAAGCCCAAAAATGAGAATGTTGACTTAATGTGCCAACCAAGCAGACTGCTCATTTAAAACAGCATCATAGCTTTATAGGTCTTGATGTCTACTATTTTTATTTTGTTCACTGATTACTGGTTCAGAATCTATTTAAGATGGTGTTCTCATATTACTCAGAACACTGAATTTACATTCTCTTTGCTCATGGTCTGAGATTTTCTCTGGTGGTCACTGGCATTTTATTCTAAGCATCATTTACTGGCCACAAAGCCAAAATGGATCCAAACATTCTAGAACAACCTGTTCTGCTTAATTTACTAGTGAGGAGTAACTTAAACCCAGAGAGAACTGGATGCAAGACTGATTTTTTTTCTTTAAGCCACCATCCCTGTGGTATTAACCGAAGGGCCACAACTTTGATGCGCCCTGATGGGGCACCCAGTGGGTGTCTGCTTAGGTGAGCTGGGGAGCTGGTGCCCCGTGGAGCTGGTGCTTGCACTTCATGTCAGGAAGTCTATTATGAAGGACCATTAAGTGACGAAAGCAGGACCACAGAACTGTGTTTCTAGTATGCCGTCAACTGTGTAAAAAATGTGCATGTAGAAATGAAAGGAAATATAAGGAGAGACGAACAATAATGATTGTGTCTGGAGAGAGTGAGTATAGGTGAAAGCTAGCTGCTGCCTTACTTGGAGCATCCAAAGTGTTTTCTGCAGTGGGCATGCTTTTACTTTGAGATTTGTTCAAGGTTTAGAAAATCCACCTCTGTGCGGCTGAGGGACGTGGTCTTGCCGCTGGTGCCGGGCTGGCCGGACCCCAGGGTCCTGGTTCTGACCCTCCTTGGTTGTCACAACTCCCTCCCTTGTTTTTAAGGTTGGCAGTAACCACTGTGTCTGGCCCGAGTGTGTTTTTCATCACTTTTGACATTGGTTTTTGAATAACTTCAGATTTCCAGAAAAAATTTTAGATGTTAGGTGTACAGAATTTGGAATAATTTGGGCTTTGTGCAAAGACAGTACAGAAAATTCCTCTAGACCCCTCACGAGCTTCTTCTGATGTTAACAGGTTCTGTAGCTGTGGTTCCTTTCTCAAAACTAAGGACTTAATATGGGTAGAGTGCTATTAAAGAAACCACAGGTTTCCTTTTTTTTCCACTGTCCTTTTACTGTTCTGGGATTCAGTGCAGAATTCCACAGTGTGTTTGGAGGGTGGTTCTTTTTATTTTATTTTTGTTTTTTAAATTAAAAAAAAATTGGGGCAGGCGGGGGCTGTGCTTGAGGTATGTGGAAGTTCCTGGGCTGGGAACTGAACCTGAGCCATAGCAGTGATAATGCTGGATGGTTAAACATTAGGCCCCCAGGGAACTGTAAGAGTTGTTCTTTTTATTTACTTTTTTGTCTTTTTTGGGGGTGGGCACACCTGCGGCATATGGAAGTTCCCAGACTAGGGGGTTGAATAGGAGCTGTAGGGCCCCCCGGCCTGCGCCACAGCAGCGCCAGATCTGAGCTGTGTCTGCAACCTACACCACAGCCCACGGCAACGCCGGATCCTTAACCCACTGAGCAAGGTCAGGGATCGAACCCGCAACCTCATGGTTCCTAGTCAGATTCGTTTCCACTGTGCCACGACAGGAACTCTGGATAGCTGTTTTTAAAGGTACAGATTGGAACAGCATTCTGGCAGGTGTGTATAGAGATTATTCCATCTGTTGTAGATTTTCCTATCTGCTTTATATACATAAAAGCCAGATTTTTTTTTTCCCCTCTGAGGGTGGAAAGCCATCAGCAATCGGCCTTTTACTTCTCAAAACGAATGCTTGTTTTTTCTATAAAAGCCAGGGATCCGGTCCTGTTCTCCCCCTTCCCACTCTGTTACGCTGACCAACAGCCGGTCGGTGAGGGGAAAAGAACAGAACACAGGACAGCTTTTGGGAACTCCCATGTTATTTTTTGCTAGCACTTCTTGTAAATAAATTAATTCTTTCAAAAAAAAAATACAGCTTTTGTTGAAAAACACCATTTCAAGTGAGAGTGGCGAAAAGCCAGGTCTCTGAAACCTGTGTGGCCCAGGCCTCGTTGTAATGGGAAGTAGCAACGCGGTTCCACCAGAAGAGCCACAGGGAAACTCAGGCTGTCTGAAGTCTGAGAAGAAAGCCCATCCAGGGTCCCAGGAGTTAGTATAAGAAAAAAGAAAACCTCAGTCAGGAAACTGCGCTGTGGCTGTGTCTAGCATCTGGCACTATGAATTCCGACCAGATGATACAGATCAGTATTTGCTCAGTTGCCTTGGATTTGCTGAGTCTTTTTGCAAAGATTTGTCTTGCTTCCCGAGCCATTGACACACACGAGGCCACATGTCATCTTTGCTCTGTTACTTGGCAACGGGCTGTGCCGCTCACGGCCCGGGTCGCCCGGTGGGGAGGGCAGGGCGCGTGGGTGTGCAAACCCGCGCCGTCAGCCCGCTGGAAGCCGGGTCCCGGGGACCGCGTTTGACCTGACAAGCATCACTCGCTGAAATTTAATCACGCGAAGGTCGGCGGCCTTTTAATTGGCTCGAGTCGGGAAATATTTCTTAGAAGCCGTAGCGGTTGGCCATTTCTGTGGGTACCAGTCTCCCATTATAATCTCACTGGAAAGTGAAGTGAAGACAAGCAGAACTGAGGCCTTAGACTCGGTGTGGCGGTGACTGATAGGGACAGTAACGCAGGCAGCGGGGTGGCGTGCGGCTCTGAGTGGTGGTGGGTAAACAAGACAGGCAGTTAGGGATAGAAAGCCTGGAAGTGGTCCGGGTCAGTCCACTTGCCCGTCTTCATTTCCCGAGTACCCTCGCGTTGGTCCTCGGATGGGAAGAGAGAGGACACCCCTCTGTTTGGGGACTTGGACTCCGCAGGTCGACTTTGACCAGCAGACGAGGATGGAAATGCCCAGAACATCTCCAGCTCTCAGCTGTGACCCGGTGGGGCGTGTCCTGCACAGATTCCGTCCCAAAGCTTGTGCTGTTGATTTTGCAGTGTCCATTTAAAAGAAATCTCCTCCTGGGGTTCCCGTCGTGGCTCAGCAGTAACAAACCCAACAAGTATCCGTGAGGACACAGGTTCGATCCCTGGCCTCACTCAGTGGGTTAAGGATTCGGCGTTGCCAGGAGCTGCGGTGTAGGTCAAAGATGTGGCTTGGATCCCGTGTTGCTGAGGCTGTGGTGTAGGCTGGCGGCTACAGCTCCAATTTGATCCCTAGCCTGGGAACCTCCATTTGCTGTGGGTGTGGCCCTAAAAAGCCCCCCCCCCCAAAAAAAAAGCAGAAAAAGAGAGAAAAATCTCTTCCTTAGATGCCATTCAGTACACAAATTCTGACTAAAACCTGCAGGTTGAAACTATAGTTAGGAAGTAGTTCTTGATTAAAACACCCTGCAGATCTCCCACACATCGAACAAAAGCAAAGCAGAACAAAGCGGATCTGTGTAGAATCATTGCTACTTTGCTTATATTTCCACCGGGGTTTCATATTTCTGAGGCCCGTTTCCTGTGCCTCGCTCACCCTGGAGTCTCGGTCACAGTGAGTTCTCTAGAATCGGGGTGTACATGACATGTTCTCATGAGCAGAGGGGACAGGATTTCCGGCCAGGGCATGGGGTGGCCCCGCTCAGGGCCCACATGTAATGCCACCCAGACTAAGTGACTCCCCTCCAAGTGCATATTAGGCTGACATATTTTTGGACCAGTTGAAGGTTTTCGGTCCCGTTCCAGTTTGCCGTTAACCACTTTATCTATTTGCAAACAGACGTGGAGGCAGTGTCTCTACAACCTGAAAGGAGGTTTGACAGCTGGTAATGAGTGTGGCCGCCGCAGATGGCCGCGGGCAGGTGCCAGTCAGAGGGACGTGGGGGAGCAGAGCCCTGCGGAGTCCGCTGTGCCCAGCGCCCCAGCCGGCCGAGCTCATGAACTTTGCCAGCCAGGGTCTCTGGAATAAATGAGCACAGGGGAAGGGTGCAAGGGGCACCAGCCTCCAGGCCAGCAACTCTAGCACCCTCTGTGGCCGGGCTTGGGGAGCCGGGATGCTGGTTCTGGGATCCCAGCTGCCCTGGACGCTCTCACTGCTTCCCTTTGTGCACTGTCGACAGAAGCTCAGCAGCTCCTAGCGATCTCTGCACAGCACGGAAGTGTCTTCTAAACTGGGAATCTGTTACCTGCGGAAGCTTTGCCCAAATACATCCAAGCACGCTACAGATTTCTGCATGTGGTCAGGGTGCACCAAAGCCTAGATTCTTCTAGACTCCAGGTTGGGTAATAGAGAAGGTATGTTTCTAAAGAGAATAGAAATGAGGGAGCTGGGGAGTCTCATGAATTAGAGATGAACCCATGGCCTTACCTACTCTGTCCCTTCACTGGCCGGGAACCTGATTACATACTAGCATAAGTTATTTTTTAAACATTTGATGCACAGCAACCCGGCCTCACTGACTAGAATGTTAAACTCCTCAGCAGTGGTCATCCCACGTTTTGTACATTTTTGCTCCCCCAGAAGAATGTGGCAAAGAGCCACCTTGCAGAAGGGCTTAAATTCTAGGCCAAGGAGCTTGGATTTTATCCTGAGGGCACTGGGGGGCCACTGGTGGTTCTTGAGCTGCGGACAGGCCTACAAAAGCAGTGACTGAGAATATGATTTCGTAAGAGCGTGATGGCTCAAACACGGAGGTTGTAGTTTTGCGTATTCCTGTCCTGGGTAGTTTTAGTAGTTACGCTAACAACAACAACAAAACTGTTTCGGATTAAATGAGAATCTCTCTGTAACTAGGACAGAGTGTTCAAGTCTGCGCAGGATAACGTCCCTCATCGGGGAATTGCTCAACCATCGTTTCCGGGCTCACACACCCACACCCGGGGTCTCCGCTCGGCGTTCCCAGCATCAGCAAACTCGGGAGAGCGGTGATGGTCTCTGATCTATGGGCATCGTGTTTTGTTTTTGTTTTTAAAGCGTATATATTCTTTTTCTATTAATGTATAGTTGATTTATAGTGTTCAGGTGTACAGCAAAGTGATTCAGTTATACGTGCTCTTTTTCAGATTCTTTTCCACTTAGGTTATTACAAGATATTGAATATCGTTTCCTGGGCTGTACAATAGGTCCTTGTTGTTTATTTTCTATATAGTAGTGTGTGTCTGTTAATGCCACACTCCTCATTTATCACTCCCCTTTGGTAGCCGTAGTTTGTTTTCCTGTGGTGGCTGTTTTTAAAACAATCCCTAAGTCCTTTCATTTCCTGAGTTTCCTCCCTCACCTTTGAGCAGCCTTTCCATAGAACATTCAGTGGAAAGGGCACCTGGGTAGTTGAAGGGTTTTTGCATCTTGAACACACATCTAGCTCCTCAGGCTCCCGCCTCTCCCTCCAACCTCTTCTCTGCTTTTCATTCGCTCTCCTTCTGCTGATTTTTCTCTGTGGCATCTGTGTGCCATCCTGCTTGCTACCCTAGCCTGCAGGAAGGGAGCAGGGAGAAAGTGCCAGCCTGGAAGGTGTGGACATTGCCGGCAACACCTGCCCCTCCTTGCTCCTCAGTCTAACTTTCTTCTGCATGCACTTTCTTAAGCCCCCGGTGGGGCTACGTGTTCAGTTTTGGAGACAAAACAGAAATCTCTCTGGCGAAACGAGCATTTCCTGATGGACCAAGACGATGATAGAGGAAGGCAGGAAATTTAAACAATTGCATCTTCTTAAAAACAAAAAGCAACCTGACCATGGAACATAGCGTGGCCACCCAGTAAAAGCCACTATGTGCTCACTGAGTGGTAAAAGCATAAAATGTGATGGAGATGCAGGAGAAAGGTGAGCTGCCGACTCCTGATCCTGGAAGAGGATGGTTACACAGTAGGGATGTGAGTGATAATTCAACACTTGTACAGTGCTTCGCAACCTGGCTCTTTTAAATCTTGGAACCACCCTGTAGCTAAGAATTGTCATTGTTCGCATTTTGTGTACCAGGAATTCCAGGACTCGTTAGATCTAAGGACTTTATGGTTCTTTTGGTTCCAGCCTCTGTGAGCGTGCATTTCTCTGCACAAGGCGGGGAACCGTGTTTTCTCTGACATACACAGGGGCGCAGAGCAAGACCAAAGAACTCGAGTTCCTCTGGAGTGTCAGACCGCAAAGGGACGCTCTAGAGCAGCCAGTACAAACTCCTTCTGCCTGCGCCCATGGCACGGATGAGGAGACTGAGGCCAGGGAGATGTTATGAGTCAGAGCAGAGAAGCAGCAGCATCTCATGGAGCAGGCCTTCCACCATCCCCGCTCCGAATCATTTCCCTGTAGGCTTATTTATATGGGTAGTGGACTGTAAGCTGCCCGTACCAACCCGCACTGGCCAGGGGCCCCGTGACCGGCACTTGGTCAGTGCTTAGTATGTTTTGAACAGACGTATGAATGACTGACTGCAGTTGCAGCCGTATGCAAATCAGCACATTGCCCTCACATCTGTCTTGAACTAGTTTTCCTACCCACAGACGTGATTTGTTTTTTTTTTGTCTTTTTGCCTTATCTAGGGCCGCACCCGCGGCATATGGAGGTTCCCAGGCTAGGGGTCTAACAGGAGCTGTAGCCGCCGGCCTTCGCCACAGCCACAGCAATGCGGGATCAGAGCCGCGTCTGCAACCTACACCACAGCTCACGGCAACGCCGGATCCTTAACCCACTGAGCAAGGCCAGGGATCGAACCCGCAACCTCACGGTTCTTAGTTGGATTCGTTAACCACTGAGCCACGGCGGGAACTCTCCGATTTTTCATTCTGCATTGAGAGGATGGTGTTTATAAAAATCCCGAGACTGGAGTTCCTGTCGTGGCGCCGCGGTTAACAAATCCGACTAGGAACCATGAGGTTGCGGGTTCGATCCCTGGCCTTGCTCAGTGGGTTAACGATCCGGCGTTGCCGTGAGCTGTGGTGTAGGTCGCAGACGCGGCTCGGATCCTGCGTTGTTGTGGCTCTGGCGTAGGCCGGCAGCTACAGCTCCGATTAGACCCCTAGCCTGGGAACCTCCACATGCCGCAAGTGCGGCCCTAAAATGACAAAAGGCAAAAAAAAAAAAAAAAATCCCGAGACAATCAGCTGAGAGGCCCTGAATGTGCGTCAAGGACCATCAGTGATATTACTGAGTTGCTTTTCTCTGGTTCTGTGGGTCCATTAAAGGCCTTTATTATCATTGTTTTAAACACAAATCTCCAATTTATTATTTAGTTTCACTGACTAACTTATTTGAAAGGCAGATAGTAGCAAAACACAGGTTGACAGCTGCAGCCGTACGTCAGAGACCGCAGGAGGCGAGGGACAAGCTGGAGATGAGATCTTGGGGACCATTGGCCACGGGCTCCCAGGCCCTTCCAGGGGACTGACTGGGCGGGCCGGCTTTGGTTAGAGGGAAGGAGGGAGGGTCTGGGGGCAAGCGGCAGCAAAACCTAAAAGGAATTATTCATCTTCTTCCCTAAAAGTGAGAAAGATGCCTGACTAGACAGCCCATAGCTGCCGGGTTAAGATTCACGGCCAACCTGATGGGTGGATGGAGCACAGGCTGGAGAGGCAAAGGCTGAGCCTTCCAGTAATTGCCCTGGACTGTGGGAAATGACCACGGTAAAGGAAGTAATACCTGCAAAGCACTTTGAACGATGTCTCGCATGTAGAAAGCACCTACTAAGTGCTAGCTCTTATTACATTTTCATCTGATTTTTATTATAGTCCTGATAATCTGATGTTGCAGCATGGGAGAGTGGGAAACGCCAGAATGATGCCAAATGAAATGAACCTTAAATCTTGTCCTAATTTCACTCAACTATTTAGATGACTGAGGCAACTGGAGAGAAGGAAGAGAGATATTTGGAAAACGCGACCCGGTTCCTTTCCCGATGGACACACAAGGGAAATGTCATGTGGCTGAATAGGGACGTTTTCAGTGGTGTTTTAGTTGTGTGACTTTTAGGATGATCTCCTCATCATTGTGCAGGTCTCCTTGTCGGTGCCATGGGCGCAGGTGGAAGGAGTTTGTACTGGCTGCTCTGGAGGGTCCCTTTCCGCTCCGACACTCCAGAGAAGCTCGAGTTCTTTGGCCTTACTCTGCGCCCCTGTGTATGTCAGCGCCTTGCACAGGGAAACGCCTGGTCCCAGAAGTTGGAACCAGAAGAACCACAGAGTCCTTAGACCTAAGTAGGTCCTGGTTTCCTGGTACACAAAATGGGAACAATGACAATTCTTAGCTATAGGGTTGTTCTAAGATTTAAAAGAGTGAACATAATTCGGAGAGGGTCACTGATGCAACGATTAGTAAAGCAGTGACAACTTGGGATTCTGGTGACTTCCTGATGAGATCTAAAACTTGGGCTCCTTGGAAATGAAAAAGGAAGTGGCAGGTCAGGTTAGGGTGGACAAAACCCTGTGCTGTTTCTGTTCTAAGACTCTCAGGGCAAAGCAGTTCGGGAGCAAGTGCTGACGGGTGAAAGATACTGAACAGAGACAGTTGCCCTTCCGTCTCTGAGAGGAAGGGCATTTGGGCTTGGGGGGTTATGTGTTTTGATACTGAAAGGGTTCATTTATGCAGGAAGTTAGGGATTTGGGCAATATATCCAATTCTAATTATTATAGTAATTATAGCTACACCCAGTCAGCACCCACATGCCAGGCTCCTAAGGAACAGGATCTCATTTAGTCCTTACTACAGCCCTGTGAGGTGTGGGTCCTGTGATTCCCAGTTAATAATGAGGAAACTGAGGATCAGAGAGAGGCAGCCATCTCGCCAAGGTCATAGCTGTTCTTCAAGGCAAGTTGCAACACTGGGATTTGAACTGAGGTCTGCTTTCTTCACAGCTTCGTTCAGTCTCTGTTGAGAGAAGGGGACTCATCCAGTCAGGACTGGAGGAAGAGGGAGTTCCTGTTGTGGTTCATCAGAAACGAACCCGACTAGGATCCATCAGGACGCGGGTTTGATCCCTGGCCTTGCTCAGTGGGTTAAGGATCAGGCGTTGCTGTGAGCTGTGGTGAAGGTTGCAGACACGCCTCAGATCCCACGTGGCTGTGGCTGTGGTGTAGGCCGGCAGCTGCAGCTCCGATTCGACCCCTAGCCTGGGAAGCTCCATATGCCGCAGGTGCAGCCCTAAAAAGACACACACATACACACACAAAAAAGACTAGAGGGAAAATAAAAACCTTTCTCCAAAAAAAGGCTGTGGAGAGAGATGTGATCTTGCATTGAAGAAGGATGTTTAGGAATTCGAATGCTGGATTGCCACTCCATTTTGCCTACATTTGCACTTATTTCTTAAGAATCCTTCAAAGCAGTGACAACTCTTTGAGTCTTTGGAAGAAGAAAAATACCCAGGTTCCTGAAGCTCCCGGGTCGGCAGGTAGGATGTGCGAACACAGGGAAGTGTTGCTAGGTGCTTATTTCCTAAGGGCTGATAAGCACTTACCAACAGGCCATCTTCTAGCTTGGCCCTTTATATGAAATTATTTGGTTTAAGTTGATATGTTGTGTTACGTTGTTGATAGGTAGCCTTAGACCAGTGATTTAGCTTATGCCCTGGAGGAAAAGAAGCGCCTTCTAGACTCTCTTAATGTTCATTAAAAGTTGGCATTGATGGATTGTAGGGGAGCCTGGTAGTCACTGAATGATGCATATGAAGAAAGGAACATTTATGAAGATTCAACAGGGATTTCAGGGGCCCTAGGGAACTAGAGTTTCACACCAAGTTCATACCCGAGGCCAAGTCCAATCTTAAGGGAAACAATATTTCACGAATAGTGAGATCCAGGCCTTATTCATGGCTGTGGAGCACATGCAGCCTCTCTCCAGCTGAAGTCATGCTTTTTCACCTGGCCGAGGATGGGGCTTCATCAGAATCACACCTGATTTGCTCCTTTTCTGCTTCCTCGTCTTTCTGTGGTTTCTTCTCCAGCCAAAATGTGAAGACTGTTTTCGCTTTTGTTGGAGGGGGGCAAAAATGTGTTTTTGAACAGAGAGTGGGAAGGTTTCAATCCATTCTTATATCTTCCTTGTATTTTTGTTTTTACCTGGAGCACAAAGGAGACTGGGGAAGCGGCAGAGAGATGTCAGTGCTTTGGGGACGGGGGGGCTTGGGGGGAAGGGGTTGGATCTAAATCCTGCCCCAAGCAGAACAACTTCCTGCAGCCATTTCCCAGCTGTTTTTGAAAAGACTCTGAAAGGAGAACAAGATCTTTAATCAAGAGCAATAGTATTAAGCCTTTTCCTTTTACTACAAGTTATACTTTTCTTTGAGCCTCTATTTATTTTGCCGGGCTAGAAATAGCGGCAGTTATTTCAGCAGCCATGACTATTGTCTGGGAATTGGATGTGGGCTGGGAATAGACTGGCTGATTACACTGTTTAGAAATAACCCACCCCCCACCTTTTTTTTTTTGGCAATCTCTTCAGGTGAAAAAGGTTCATAAACATCTCTCTGGCTGATGGTTGCTGCTTTGTTTTATATCCATTCTACAGTGTCGTAGTGCACTTGTGTTCTTGTAGAATATATTATTTTAAGTCTGTTTTGGAGGAACTAGCCCTGCTCCTTGAGGTATATAGGCAACACCAGGAAGTTCCTTGTGGAGCAGCGGGTTAAGGATCTGGCCTTGTCATTGCAGCAGCTTGCATTGCTGCTGTGGCATGCGTTCAGTCCCCGGCCCGGGAACTTCCACATTCCACGGGTATGGCCAAAAAAAAAAATAGAGTAAATAAATATAGGCCACATCAGACAGACTTGTAAGAAATCGCTTAGTTAGTACTGGTGCGACAGTGCAGAGATGGATGAACGGGAATGCTTCTCTCTCTGACTCTTTTCAACTAAAAGGCCTCTTGGGAGTTCCCTTCGTGGCTCAGTAAGTTAACGAACCTGACGAGGATCCATGAGGGTGCGGATTCGATCCCTGGCCTTGCTCAGTGGGTTAAGGATCCGGCGTTGCCGTGAGCTGTGGTGTAGGTTGCAGACGCGGCTTGGATCTGGCATTGCTGTGGCTGTGGCGTAGGCCGGCAGCTGCAGCCTAGCCTGGGAACTTGCATATGCTGCAGGTGCGGCCCTGAAAAGCAATAACTATATAAATAAATAGCTGGCCTCTTGCCCCGTAGCAGCCGGGAGCCTGGCGGACGGCCCGACGGCCGCAGTGGGTGCTGACCTCCTCTGCCCTTCTTCCCTCCACCTGGGGATGTCTGCACCCTCACCTCTCGCTTGGCTTCGCTGGTGGTGTGGCTAAAAAAAAAACAGGTGCTGAAAGAAGCAAAATGGGCAGCGGTTCAGAGACCTCGCTGGGCCTTCGGGTCCGTGTCCGTCCACAGAAGGTGGCAGGCACCGGACGCCGTGGTTCGTAAGCCTCCCGCTCCGGGGCCCGGCTGTGGCGCGTGGCGCCCAGACTGGTGTGACTGACGGGATGCGCGTCTGAGCTGGGGAGAAGGGAGAAAACCCAGAAAGGGAGGCAGAGGGGTTCTTTTTTTTTTTTTAATTTCCCATGAGAGTCGTTTTGTCAATATGGCAACCTATAAAAAAAAACCCTTTTTATTTCCTCTGAGGTCTTTTCAGAGGGACTAACTTGAAAAATCTCTGACATGAGAGTCACGGTGTGATGTGGAGAGCATCTTCTCCTCCTCTTTTGTCTCACTCCTTGGAGGAGAGATGAAAACAAAATGGGTCGAAAGAAAAGGAAAACATCCTTTAAAAAAAGGAAGTTAAGAATTAACAAAGGAAATAGCGCTTTAGGACCAGCTTTCCAGCTTACTCCCTGCGGTTCCACGTGTTGCATGATGGCCATGATTATGCCACGTTTCCAGAGAAACAGAAGGATCATCACAGAATTTCCCCTCCTTAGACGCTCTTGCTTCAGCGGAGCCCAGAGGCTTTGGCTTACTTGTGTTGTGAGGGACCCAACACAGTCGCGACTCCGTAAATCTTAAATCATTGTCGTGGAAACACACTTCCCGCTTCACTTGAGACCTTTCTCCATTTCTTGAACACACGTGCAGGGATATGAATTACAGCGCAGTGGGTGTCGCTCGGGGGCGATGACGCCACCAGGCTTGAAGCCTTCTGCAGGTGCGGGCGGGAGGCTCTCCGTTCGCTCCGTTCTTCAGAGTTTGCGGAGAGGGGTCTCCGAAGATGGGAGAAGAGGAGCCGAGGAGAGGAGACCTCCTGGGCACTCTGGGATAGGGGTCCCCGGCTCCCCTCTATGCCATTTTATAAACAAGGCCAAGAGTTTCAGCCTGAGTGGATGAGGCCCCACGTTTTTGCCTTCACTGGTAACCTAAGAACCGAGCTGAAGTTGCTTCTCTTGCAGCTCTTCTTTGGCTTCGGATAAGGAATCTGAGCAACAGCTAGATAAGAATCAGACACCGTGTATGTCACTTGAGATGCTATCACGTAGCGGGAGGCTTCCGTTTGCTGCGGGGGCGGGGGGCGTGCAAGTGCGGCACCTGGACCCCGGAGCTGTGGGCTCACGGGCCCCTGCGGGAGGGACCTCAGCCTCTGCAGTGGTCGTCCCAGGAGGGGAAGAAGCTTGGGTGCCAGGATACCCAGGTTTGAGTCCTGGCTCTCCCGTTGTCTTGCTGTCTGACTCTGCCCAAGTCCCTTAGCTTTTCTTAATGTGAGTATCTGTGAAACGGGTTTGGAAAAGACCCATCCAGATTCACATTTCTACAAACCTGGGTTATGGCCGTAGGCCTTCTAATTGGACTGGATCTCCCCAACACTGATGGCTTCTTTCCAGGGCTTGGAGCTGCCGGCTGTACACCTTCTTGCTTTTTTCCCATCTTTTAGCTCCCATCTAGATGCCATCTTAATCCGAAGTCTTCCTAAACCCTCCACTTGCTCCCTTGAGCACTTCCTCTCCTCTGCCAGAGTGAGCCCAGAAGCCAGAACTGTCCTGAACTTTTTTCTTTTTTTTTGGCCGCGCCTGCGGCGTGCAGAAGTCCGGGGCCAGGGGTCGAACCCAAGCCACAGCAGTACCAGTGCCAGCCACCCTGCTCCTTTCGCCGACCACCACACCACAGTTCTAGGGCCATGCTCGTGGTCATCACTGTTGGGATTTGGTGGACTGAGTTCCATCTTATTATGAAATAAAACACACCTTTGCCGAGTCATCTGTTCCTGCTCTCCAGTTGCCTTTCAGCTCCGCCCAGACCTCTTTTACTCTTTGCTGTCCCGGCTTCCTCCTGGCGGGAGGTTTTTTTCTTTCATTCCAGGATACTGCCTCTTTCTTTTGCTATGTTCTAACTTGTGGGGAGCCCCTTAGGTCATCTCATGTTTCAAATCCTAGAGGTGGCTATCTTGATAAGTTACGAGAACTTTCTCAGAGGAGTTGCTTGCGTGTGGTTAAAATCACTGAAACGTGGGATTTAAAGGGTCCCTAGGGGAGCTTTTAGGGAGATCAGCCCCCCACCCAGGACCAGAGCAGACCTTCCCCTGTCTGCCCGGTGGTCAGAATCATCACCCAGTGCTTTTTAAGTCACAGATTTCAGTGCTGACCGATGTACTGGGTCCAGAAGGGGTCCCGCCACGTGGAACTCGCACAAGCACCTTGTGTGCTTCTGATGGTCAGGCAGGCCCGGGAACCACTATTCTAGAACTGCTGACAGGTTTCAGCTCCAGTTTCTTATCTTTCTTTACAGTTGGGGACATCACTACCTCCTAAGATAACCAACCCTATTTGGTCATTCTTTGGAAATGTGTCTCGACTCCAGAATGCTTGAAATGTTCAGTTAGTTGGATCTAAAACCCGTATTTGTAGGTAAAATAGAGTCGTTGATTTAAGACTAGATTAAGTCAGGTACCTATTTTTAACAACTTCTCTGGTATTTATGAATAGGTGGAATGATGTTTAATGATAGTTTGTGTGGGATACCTTTATGCAGCTATTTAAAAACATCTGACTGTAACTTATAACCTAAATTGATCTTTATTTCTGTCTGCCTCATTTGCAAAGCTTTTTAATGATTCTACATTTAATGATTCTACATCCATTATTCAATCAAGAGCACTGTACTTGTTTAAAAACCTTGAACTATGATTTTCACTAAGGAGGCTTTTTTTTGCACAGTCATCTCCACTGATGAATAACAAATAAATGCCAAGCGTCAGTCTGAAAGGAAGCACCGGATTCCATCTTGAATCCTGATTCCTGATATCACAGCGGGCCTCTGCACTGACCACGTGGCAGCGCAGTGTGGTGTTTAGGACCGCAGGAGTGAGCCCCAGCTGCCCTGGGGCTGGGCCCCTCAGGGAGGACTCCGCCAGGGTGGCTCCTCCAAGGTGGCAATGTGTCTCCCGGACCTGCGGGAACACAGGGTGCCACCAAGTAAATAGGAGACGCTCATTCTAGACAAAGGGAACAACATATGTCAAAGCCTAGAAAGATCAGGTAGAACAGCTAAAACCCCCTCGCCATGGATTGCATCACTGTGATGTAAAAATTGCATAATTTATCCTCTGACCCAGCGCTTGAAGTCTGAGAGCACTTTTTTCAGCATTTTCTCCCAGAGTCATAGCGTCCGTGGCTCGCACAGAGCCCCACCTCGCATCAGCGCTGCTGTTTCGTGATCCGGAGCCCGGGGCGGGCGGGGGCAGCCTGGGGACGCATTTCCAGCATCTGAGAGAAAAGAACTGGCCCTGGAGCTGGTGGAGTGTATTCCAGGGTCCTTGAGTGATGGGCCCCTGTGTGTGAAAAGCATGTGATGCTGGCCCAGAGCGTTCCAGGTGATCGAGTTCTCCCTCTGCTGCTGGACCGGGGCGCAGGGATGACAGAGCAGCGTTCACTCCCTAGAAATCACTTCCAAGCACCCCGGGGTATCTCCCTCCACCGCCACCCCCCACCCTGGCCCTCTGGGGTGACTGCCTTTAGCTCCTTCACTGTCTGCAGCCGGCAAGGCCTCGTGATTCCGTGAGGCCTTGGAAGGCCAGCAGTGCCGTGGCTTATCTCTGGGGCTGTTGTCTGATAACGGAGAAGAGAAACGCAAGCCCCAGGCAGCAGGGCTGGCCAGCTTCCAGAGCCAAAACTGAATTAGAAACTCGTTAAATACTTCGAGCCACCAAGGCTGGCCGGGCCGCGCGGCGGCTGGGGAGGCTGGCCGCGGAGGAGCGAAGGCGCGGCATCTCTGGTTGGCAAATGGCAGGCTGCGAGCCGGCGGGCGGGCCGGGAACAAGACAGAGCAGGGCCGGCTTGTGTGTCACACAGGCGCGTTGCGGTAGTCTGGTGCGGCCACATAATGTATGCTAATTGCTATATTTCCTTGTGTGTGTGTGTGTGTGTGTTTTTCTCCACGGGAAATGCTCAGTGGGAAAGCTTTGAAACCAAAGGGGCCAGGCAGAAATGCCAAAATGGAGACATTCCAAAAAAAAGAGAGAAGGAACAAAGGGAAATAGAGGGTCTGAATTTATAAAAATGGTCCAGCGTTCTACTCCGTCGGCACCTCCCCCTTCCACGCAACCTTACGGAGAATAAGCGAGCCCAAGGGTCTGGCTTCCTGTGTATGATGCTCGGCAGCATCTCTCCTCATAGCCTGAAAATTGTTGCTTGGATTTTTTAAAACCATGGAAAGAACATAAATGAGCAAGATGCAGTGGCAGAACAGTTATTGTCGCTTCCAGCAAATGTTAAGGAGCAAGTGTGAGCTGGTTCTCCCTCTGACTTTTCTGGCCAGAGAGGCAGGCCCCTTGTAGGCCTTAAGACTTAGTGGCAAACAGGAGGCTGTGCAACTAAACCCACTTAAATGATTTTCCATTAATAGGAAAGACTCTCTTGGTATTCTTTTTTACATGTCAAAGCATGTAACTCTAGCGTTCCATTAGATACCCTTGGGTGACTGTCATTTTTTAAATCAAATAAAAACAGACCAACATATTTAAAGGAATGGTTTTTCTAATGAAGCTTATCCAAGTGCATACACATTTTCTATGGAAAAAATGAGCTAGAGAAGAGAAACATTTTCTTCATTATTGATATCAAAACCCCCAAGGGTTGAGGTATTGCTAAGTGGACCTATTTTTTACCCCCCCAACCCTTAATTTTTTATGATTAAAAAATTTAATTTATTCTTTAAAGCAATTTTGTAGATATGCAACACTGAAGAAATTTAATAATGAATTTGGCGATCTAGATGTTTTCCAGAACAGTATAGAAAACACATGAGGAGTTCCTGCTGTGGTGCAGCGGGTTAAGGATCCAGGGTCGTCTCTGCAGCAGCTTGGGTTGCTCCTGAGGTGCGGGTTCCATCCCTGGCCCAGGAACTTCCATATGCCACAGGTGCAGCCAAAAAAAAGGAAAGAAAGAAAGAAAAAAAAAAGAACACATTAAAAAGCATCAGCTTACATCCTTTGAGAATTGTAAGAAAAAAGTGACATAAATTTAAGCTCCTTTTTCAGATGTTTTTAAATTCCTGTAGAGCTTTTTGTCCCAAGATTAAACATTTAGTCACTTGCACAAAAAAATGCCAGGTACTTAGCGAAGTGCCGGTGTGGGGAGGTCTCTATTTTATACACACAAATCCTCTTGTGGCCCCTTTCCCCCCAAGTCCTGGTGGTTCAAGGGCAGATTCCTTTTGCAAAGCCTAAAGTTGTAAGAAAAAGAGCATTCTTTTTGTCTGGGGCTGGTATTTGGATCTGATTTCAGTTAGGAAGCTGCTTCCAGAACCATATCCAGAGTTTTCTCTGAAAAAAGGAAGATACCCTCGGGTCCCAGTACCTCTTCACTGAAAAGAGGTAAGGCTTAGAGTTCCTGCTGTGGCGCAGTGGGACCAGCAGCATCTCTGTAGCGCCAGGATGCAGACTGAATCCCTGGCCTGGCACAGCGAGTTACAGGATTCGGCGTTGGGGCAGCCGTGGCATTGTAAGGTTGCAGCTGCGGCTCAGATCTGATTCCTTGGCCCTAGAACTCCATATGCTGTGCAGTGTCCCAAAAAGAAAAAAAGGTCAGGCTTTAAAGCATTGTGTTGGTTTTGTCTGGAGGCATGATGAACATTGGTCCCTTTTCTTCAATATGGTTTGCAGAATGACTATGTGAGTGTAGTAACCCCACTGGTACTTGGCTCTCTCTATAGGATAACCTTGTACTGCAGATTCCAAAACCCAGACGGGGGAAGAGCCAGGAACTTCCTCGTGTACTTGTTACCCACTCCACGCATACCAGGCCGTGCCCTTTACACTGGGCTCTGACTTAACGCTCCAGCTTCACAGCTAGGAATGTAGCGGAGTGTTCTGGTCTCTTTTAGAAAGGATGCCCAAGTGTCAAATCCTGCTCAGGACCCACGTCACAGTTTCCTTGGTTTTGGGGTCCTTTGTCCTTGAAGGAGTTAGAACATGGTAAGATTCACCTCTTGTGGCACTGCTGACCCTCAGAAAACAGGGCAGGCAGTGCCCACCCCGTTGGCCCCCCTCCCTGGCCAGCTCACGCTGCTCCACCGAGCCCTTGAGCTGAGGCGGGCCCAGGAGTTCTCAGCTCCTGCCTTTCCAACCCTTCACTTTGAATCCTTGCATTTTCCTGATATTTGATTCTAAATCGAGTCAGTGATACCTGCTGCGGCCTTAACGTGTCTCACCTTGCTAGCTTCTCCAATGACAGCCTCTACTCCAAAATAAGTGGTTCAGGGTTGCTTTCTGGAGCAGAATCTGTTCTTTCTCTCTGTCCTGCTCCGGAGCTCCAGCAGAGGGCCCTCCGGGAGCCCGGCTTTGTCCATTCTTCTCCGGAGCAGGCTTACCTGTTGGCATTTTTTACTGGGACAAAACATACTCCCAACCTAACACTATTTTATTTGTGAAAGAACAGAGTGTAAATACATTCTAAGAACTTTGCTTAGCAGACGTACAGAAATTGCATTTGGTCCAAGGGTATAAGTACATTACAGTTAACCAACAGGGAAAAATGCAAGGTGGGAATGTAGGAAATGGTTTGATACATGCTGGTTTTCTTAGGAGAACCTGTTATGTCTCACGGAAATTAAAATCTGGAGATTTTCTTAAGAGTAAGTTTTCCCAAGCCCCCAGTTTACCTACCTTCCTCTTTGAACTCTCCTAAACAGGGATTGCAGTCTTTCTTAGAAGATGGTCAAGTGAATAGAATTTGCTCGTTGGCGTCACTTGTGTATCATAGGGCTTGGACTTTGCTTTCAGGAGACCTGCCTTTGTTGGTTCAGAATAAATTAATCCATGCCTCGAAAATGCCCCTCAGCCAGATTATTTAACAACGTCTTTGGAATGTTCTGCCTCAGCTCTCCCCTGTGTGCATGGAAGTGGTTTAAGTTTGCCGGTCAGGACGGCACCGCAGTCGTAGGTCACGTCAGGGGCTGGCGGTGAAGATGAGCAGAGAAGGTCACGGCACCACAGCTTCTCTTGAGTGTTTCTCCGTCAGCCTCCCCAGCTCGTTCCTGCTTTGCCCACGCTCTAGACAGCGGCATTTCCCAAGACCGTCCTCGGCAAAAGACTCGCTCTGTGTTCTCCAAGAGCATTGCTAAAATTGCTGATGCTCCCAGATCTGTGCTTCTGGCCCGACCTGTGGCCTGAGCAGCAGATCGACACGTCTGCCTGCCTGTTGGACAGGACCACCTGGCGCTCCCACAGGAGAGACCTCGCATTCAGCGCGCCCCAAATCTAACTCGCTGCCTTCTGTCTTCCCTGCTCCCTTTTAAAATGACTTCTTGGCTAAGAGCCTGGGCTCTGGACACTAACCGTCTGTGTTTCCATCCTTCATTAATACTCCCTTGCTTAATTGCCCTAGGCTCTTGCTTAATTGCCCTAGGCCTCATTTTTCTCATCTATAAAATGGGAATAATAACTTCCTCATAGGGTTAACGTGCAGATTAAATTTGATAACCGCATATAAACAATGCAGGTCAGTGCCTGACCCAGGGCAGATATTCAGTATATCTTCGCCGTTTTTATTATTCATTCCTTTATCAAATATTGATTGAGTTCCTGCTGTGTACCAGACTCTGCTTGTGACTTATGTTTCCCAAATTAGGCACTGTCAGAACTCCGAGTGTCCTCACTAAACTGTCTTTCCTTCAGGGTTGGGAAAGCATCCCATTCGTATTTTAATCTCAGCGCTAATTTATGAAGGTAGTAGCACTAATTTGCCCAAATTAAATTTTAGAAAATTGTGTTCTTTAAGTAATGCACTTCATCTTAATAAACAGGGAATATAGCATCTCTTATAAAGGCAAGCAAAGATCAGTAAGATTAAAAAACATTCTCTCAAACCTACCCTGGTCTCAAGAAAGTGAAGTCTAATGGTTGAATCATAGGGAAGTGTCATTTTTGAGTTAAGCAGTGGTCTCGGCAATCTTACGGTCTAGCCCAACACTCGGTAGGGCACCTGCACGCGGCAGCCGCCTTCGTCAAGAGTTAAATATACAAACACAGAGGAAAGCGCTTTGCAAATGGTAAAGTGCGAGATAGATGCTGATCTGTTTTGAAGAGAGTTGGCTCCCTTGACAGGTTAATGCAATGCCCTTTACTGGATGTGCCCCCCTCTTTTTTTTTTTTAAATCTTGTAGCATCTGTACGTTTTGAAGAAACAGCCTTCAGGTGATGCCAACACTGGGCACTACAGTTCCCTTTAGATGTTCTCCAAGGAGCCAGACTTTCATCAACACTATCTGTGAGATTTATTTCTACTTCTTTCAGCCAGGGCATTGAAAAAAAAAATAGGGAAAAAGAAAAGGGAAACAAAGTGTCTTTGTTCTACTCTCTTCCACTTCTAATCCTTGAGAGCCTAGATTCTCGTCCCTCTGCCTTAAGGCCTTTAAGAAAGTGAGTGGAAAACAGGGGAGAACCTAGGAGAACAGGATCGGACAGGGAAAGACCCAAAGCGAGAATTTAGAAAGAGGGTGCACTAAGAATCCTGCAAAAAGAGTCAGACCTCCTGTCCCCGGCATCCCCTTTCCCCACAAGCCGCGCTCCTTTGTGAGCAGGATGGGATGGAAATACAAAAAGAAGCTCCTTCTACCCCCAGGAGCAAGGGTGCCTGCCTGCCACCTGAAGGCTGGGTCTGCCTGCGTCTGTGTGCCCTGAGCACGTTTGGGACAAGGAGGGCATCTGGGAAGTCTAGGCTCTTTGGTGGCTTGCCTATCTGGGCATCTGAAGGTCGGGAAAAAAGCAGATGGGAGAGAACTCAAGAGAAGGATGAGGTGGAAGGACTAGCTTGCAGTCACATGAAAAACCAAACCAAACAACAAAAAAGAAAAATAGTCCAGTCCAGGAAAGGTAGAGAAAAAAATAGGTATAGATGCAAATTCTGTAATAACTAAATTCTCTGTAACACAGAAGTTACTTTAAGTTAAAAAACTTCCAAGTGATGATCAACTTATTTAAATTAAAAAAGTTATTTATGGTCTGCTGAACTTGTTGATAATGGAATTTGAGTTCTCGTTCGCTGAAAGAAACAAACACTGAAAATTTGTAGAGTGACCTGACACGCAGGCACGTACATCAGAGTTGAAACAAATGCAGAAATAAACAAAATTATTTCCAACAGAAAAGAAACGCCATCTCCAGGAATGTCAGGGGAAGGTGGGAGAGAACTGGGCTCTGATTGTTCAGCAGAAACAAAGAGGGAATTGGCCTCGGGTGTGTGAGGGAGGGACTGGCCGAGCGGGCGCTGGGTGACCAGCGGCTGACCCAGGCTGCATGTTTACCGCTTACGAAGGAGAACCTTGGCATTGCAACTTGGCAACCTTTGTTTTGGACCGGGTGGATCAGGAGGAGATGGAGACAATAATAGTGTTACTGCCTTGGGCGCGAGTGGCCACATGGCGTGCGGTACAGGTCCCAGTGCCGCTCTCCTGTCGTGTCTGTGAGGTCTG
This sequence comes from Catagonus wagneri, assembly GCA_004024745.2. Classification (NCBI taxonomy): domain Eukaryota; kingdom Metazoa; phylum Chordata; class Mammalia; order Artiodactyla; family Tayassuidae; genus Catagonus; species Catagonus wagneri. Next base: position 2,114,350 of record PVHT020000166.1, on the reverse strand, counting down.
GGGCAGGTCATTAGACGATATTTGCTCCCATCATTTCATAGGAACGTTATGATGTTTAAAAAAGGCACCAGCATCCAAAGGATAAACCGCTTTGGCAGAGCTCTGGTCTTGGCTCAGTCGTAACGAACCCGACTAGTATCCATGAGGCCTTAGGTTCCATCCTTGGCCTTGATCAGTGGGTTCAGGATCCCTGGTTGCCATGAGCTGTGGTGTAGGTCCCAGATGCAGCTAAGGATCCCGCTTTGCTGTGGCTGTGGTGTAGGCCGGTAGCAGCAGCTCTGAGTCCCCTAGCTTGGGAACCTCCATATGCCATGGGCGTGGCCCTGAAAAGACTAAATAAATAAATAAATAAATAAAATGCTTTGGCAACTGGGGAGCCCTCTACTCGTGGAAGGATTTATCGCTATGTTGTGGTGATCAGCTGATGATCAAAGAGTCTGTTGCTCTCGCTTCCACGTTGTCTGCCTCCTATTTAGGTATTTTTTGCTCCAGGTGGGATAGTGCACAGCACGTGGAAGGTGCTCCCACACCGATGGTTCTAGAACCAGCTTGCAGGGCTGGGTTGTGCTTCGGCGGTCTTTCCCACCTTGCCCTTTGCCTCTGGGACACCCAGCCTAGAAAGGGCCCTCTTCCCAGCCCTGGGGCTGACAGCCCCAAGAGCTGATAGAGACTTGATTTTGATGTGTGAGGGCCGCTGTGGATAGGAGGGTTACTTCCGGGGGAGGGGGTCTGTGTCGCCTCCCTGGTGGCGGGCCCTCCTGTTCCGCGCTGAGGCTCTTGGCCTTTGGGGACCATGGAATCAGGAGAGCCCGGGTCTCCTAGCACCTTTGATTTTTCAGGGCAGGGACGCGGGGCTGGGTTGTCTGCCTGCCCCGTGGTCACTTCCTCCCTTGGGTCGGAGGTGATTTCTTATTCCAGGGAGCCAGGGTTGGGGGGGGCTCCTGTTAGGACATCTGCTTCTTTGGCCTCGCAGAAGCGCTGTTAGCACGTGGCCCACGTGCAGCCCTTTCCTCTCTGCGGTGGTGACGTGGGAGCCAGGAGCACAGGGACGACCCGCGGAGCTCTTGGGAACGGCCCTGCTGCTGGTGCAGCCTGCTGGCTGGTTCCTCCTTCGCCCACTCCGGGAAGGCAGCCTGGACACGTCTGCCCGCCAGGCTGGGGCGGCGCGGCCTCAGTCAGGGGGTGGAGGGACTTCCGCGGGCGCAGGAAGACAGGAAGACTCACCAGAAAACCTGGCAGACGCAGGCCCCCCCGCTCCCTCCGCATCGGCTCCCTTCTCTTCGAACGTCTCCCATCTCATAGCACATTTGCTTTACAGCATTGCGTGCATTCCTGCAGGAGGGAGGCCGGGATGTTATTCCTAATAACCAGCTGTTCTTAAAAGCTGCTGGAAGACCTGTTAGGAATTAGCATTCGGTTTCTGCAGAGTACGTCCCCTTCTTGCTTGCGTCCGCTTTGCTAAATCTTACCCTGGGGAGGGCTTTGGGCCCCGGGGGCTGGAGGCGAGCGGATCCACTCAGGTGAAGAGGAGGAGCGGGATCACGCTCATTGCTTTCGTTTTCTCTTTCCTCCCTCTTTCCCTTCTCCCCAAGGAAAGCAGACTTTAACCTCGAGATATTCTATGTTTGTGGCCTTTTCTTGATCAACCAAATCTTGCTTCTGGCTCAGTAACCCCAGTTCTTCCTTATCCCGCGCGTTTTCCTTTCTAACTAGAATCCTCTTTAATTCTAAACAGTCTGCTTCTTCACACCGGCCTTTCTTTCTACTGCTGAATCGTTAAACTTCTTTTCCAAAAAGAGTCCTCTCTGGTTTTCACCAGGGCCAGGGCCCAGAGGACGTGTGGGTGAAGACGGGGGCAGGGGTGGGGCTGGTGGGCTGAGGGCTCCTCTCCTGCACGGAGCCCGTGGCCTTGACTCTGTCCGTCCCCACCAGTGATCCCAGACCCTCCTCATCTAACCCCTTCCCTACTGAATGGGTTTGGAAGATGCCTTTATTCTTCAATATCCATTTTTAGATTATGCTTGCAAGTGTTCATTTTCCAGGAAAAGCAAATAGCGGCGGGGAGGTTCTGGATTGTGATCATTAATGGAAGCAGAAATTACGGTATTGATCCTCAGGACATGCGGTTATCGTCCTCTTAAGGACCAATCAAATGGTTTTAGCATTTTTGTCAAGGGCTTCTGCAGCGTGGGCCCAGCATTCCTTCCTGTGTGCTCGGCTGTGTCACAAAGCCCTGCCTGCTTGGGCTGAGACCACTGCTGGTGGTCGTCTGGCCCCAGCGGAGATGCGGCAGCCTCCGAGGCCTGTGCTCCGGGGCTGATGTGTGAGGTGTGTGTGGGAGAGAAGGGCCAGCTGTGCGCAGGGGAGAAGGCTCTGAGTTTTAGGGGGGCTTGGCGATGGCTGTGCCTCAACTGTGGGTGTCCTTCAGCCATGGCTGGCCCCTTCTGAAACTGGGAGGGAGCCTGTGTGGGTGTGTGTGTCTTTAGGTGGGTGAATATTAACTCTGTGGAGAAGATACCCTATAGGCCTCCTAAGCCTTATATGCCTAGAAAATAACATTTTGCTTTCAGAGATTTCAGAGTCACCTGGATAGAGTAAAACATAAACCACAAAAACAGCCCAGCCTTTAGCGACACATATATTGAATTAATCTGTCAGATTTTCAATAATTAAAAAAAGGCCCAACAGAAATTGAAAAATTTAGGCTTATTTGAGTTCCAAGCATAGCTCTCGGGAGCACACAGACAAAAGTCGCATTGTGTGTGAGGGCCCTGCAACTTCAGGGGTCCCCGGCCTTCCTCTTTTGATTCCAAGGTGGAGCAGACGTCCTTTTGTCACGTAAGAGCCCCCGGCCCCCGCCCTCCCTGCCGCCCGGGAGAGCCTCTGGGGAAGCCCTCAAAGCCCTTTTCTTGTCAAAGCAGTAAGTGACGCGGTCAGCCCATCTCAAGCGCTCGCCTCTGCCTCCCCTGACCAGCGCTGACAGACTTAGCTGCCCGTGCGGGTCCCTGTGAGCTGTTTCTGGAGAATGCAGGCTATAGTGGTGAAGGGAGAGGCCGCAACCGCCTTGTCTTTCTTTGCTGGGAACTTCTTTTCTGAAGCAACTGAATGAGACCTTTGCAGGCGAGGGTGGTGGCCTCCCCTTCAGAATGCCTGGCCCGGTTCCCAGTGTGAAACATTCCCCAAATATGCAACTTTGTGAGCGTCCCAGCAGCCTGAGCCCAGAGCCGCTTGCCGCCAGGAGAGCTGACGTCCCACGGGGGTTCTTGGGGGTGGGGCCCCCTCTTGCAGGCACTGGGTTTGCCAGATGCCAGGAAGGCCTGGTCCCTGGTTACATCGTCTGTCATTGTCATCCGGGGTGAGAATCTGGCCAACAGTCGGCTGTGACAAGAGTTTGAAGCTTCTCTCTCTCTTTAAATCCCCTCCTTCATTCAAATCTGATCCTATAAAAAGGCTTTTGTTGAAGGCACAGCCATGGCATCTTGGTGCATGTCTGTGTCACTGCTGTCAGCATTTCCAAAGATGGACAGAAAAAGCATCCTTGGTTGAATTCCTGAGCCAGCAGCAGGTTCAAAACTTGGCTTGGAAGGAGGGTTAAGCGGCAGCTGTCACATGGCATTTGATTTGTTTGCAAGTGATGAAGCCAAAGAGGACAGGAACTTCTTGAGGATGGTAAGAACCCCCTTCCAGGGGCTTTGGCAGTAGGGTCCTCACTGCAGGTCTGCAGCGGGGAGAGGGAGGGCACTGGGGACGAAAGCTCAGGCTGCTCGGGGCTCTTGTGCATTTGGACCCATGCAGTGAGCAGGGCCTGGGCCTTGTGCACTGAGGGGAGGGGCTGACTCCGTGTCTGCAGAGCGCAGCCATCGCCGGGGTCTCGCCAGGCATTATGCTGCCTGAGGCTGTGTGTGCTGAAAACAGTCACAGCAGAAGCACAGTCAAGGAAAGGAACATTCATTTCTCCTTCGTTTTAAGCTGTTGCTTAATTTTGTCTCAACTTGGTGACGCTGAAGCTCCTGAAGTCCTTGTTTCAAGGAGGCCAATGATGAGCGCTGAGAAAAGGGACGGTTTTCTTTGTTGTGCTGATTATCTTTCATTTGCTTATTCAATCTGACGTTCTTTTGCTTTGGCTTGAAATGTATATGCTTTTCAAAAAGCAAAAACAACTAAGCCAAAACGCCACATCCAGTAAATTACAGACTTGTGCATTCAGAATAAATGAATGTTCTTTCCCATGGTTTATTTGAATTATTTTCCTTGAGCCTCAGTCCTTCGCCTGTTCACACTGTGTGACTTTGTTCTGTTTTGGAGTTTATTTGTTTTTAGGCATTTGGAGTAAAACATCATACACCTTAATTTTATCCTCTTTTATGTGGATGTTCTGCCACCTTTGCGCTTTTTTTTTCTTTCTTCTGCTTCATCTTTTTGCCAATATTCTTCCCCTAATGCTTGCTGGCTTCTTGTTTCTTTAAGCACATCTCTGATCTTATTCCCTTGGATTTTCCCGAGCTCTCCCTTGGCATGTGATGACTGTGCTGTGTCTGTTTTTCCAAATGCTCATCCACAGAGCACTGAAGCAGAGGACTCAGCCTGGGTCAAGTCCTGACCACTTCCTGTGACTTGGGGCCAGCTAATTTTCTTCTGTGGGCTTCACTGTCCTCAACAGGGAAAGGGACAATCATGGTACCTGTGTCACAGAGCTCTTTTGGGGATTCAGTGAACTAGTACTTGTGAGGGGCTTGGGACAGTGCCTGATACTATGACTGACTGTTTAGTTTGGGCTTCTCTCATTTCTAATGTGGGGTTTACTGGTAAATATTAGCTGTTGGTAAAGATAAGACAACAGAGGCGAATGGGCTTGTCAGTGCCATAGTGTTAGGTATTTCAGCGTGTTCTGCTTCTGTGCTACTTCTGGTCCTTGATGATAGAAAGGAAAAAGCCCTAATTAAAGCTATTTTCTTTTTATCTTAACCTCTTTGTTGAGATTCAATTCACATGCCATACAGTGTACCCATTTAGGGTGTGGTAGTCAACAGTTTTTGTTTTATTGCATCATTAATTTTTAAAATTTCTGGTAAAATGTATATAAAACACATAAAGTTGCCATATTAACCATTACTCAGTGGCATTATTACATTCACTGTGTTGTGCAACATCACTGCTATTTCCAAAACCGTCTCATCACCACAAAGAGAGACCCAGTACCCATTAAGCAGTAACTCCTCCTTTCCTCGCCCCCAGCCTTTGGGCCTCCCTAGTCTGCTCTCTGAATCTGTGAATTAGCCTCTTCTAGATAGTTCATGTAAGTGGAATTAGGCAGTATTTGTCCTTTAGCGTCTGGTTTCATTCACATAGTGTTTTCAAGGTCCAGTCGTATCCGTGCCTGCTTCAGAACTTCATTCTTATGGCTCAGTCACATCCCATTGCATGTGTATACTGTATTTTGTTCATCCGACATGTGGGTGGCTTTACCTTTTGGCTATTGTGAATGATGCTGCAGTGGACATTGGCAAACAAGTATCTTTTCAAGTCCCTACTTTCAACCTACCTAACCGTAGAATTGCTAGGCCATACAGAAATTCCGTTTTAGCCTCATTTCTTTGACTGTACTTGTGGCGTGTGGA